>JAOWBR010169368.1:0-11511 GCA_028571145.1 Dionaea muscipula
CCAAAACCACTGCAAACATGCAGCCATACTCTGATTTTAAAATCAGAAAACAAAACAGGAGAATCAAGGCTTTAAATCATACACATATGATTTCAAAAATCATGAAAGCCTTCAAAAACATGTTAAGGGTATCAACCTTAACAAAAACATCTCTAAAAACTTAAACAAACTTCAAACAGTCTTAAATAAATTTTAAAACAATGCACCAATCAAAGGAACACACCAAAGAGCCAAACAATCATAAACACGTGTGGAAAGGTTAAAAACATGCAAACAAGGCTCAAAATCTCATGAGTCCGCTTCAAAAACATACAAACACCAAATCACACATAAACCAAGACTCATTTCTCATAAAAACAGAACATGAAGCTCGAAACAGGGCATAACATCATGCAAGCAGGATAAAGAGGCACTAAATCAACCTGAAACAGTCATCGAATCATGCCAAAGGAACATACCAATCTCAGGTATATCAAAAACATATGGTTTACAAGTCAAACACATATCCACATGCATGATTCAGGATACAAGTCTCAACAACACATCATGAGAGCACAACAACCTCAAGAATGAATCAATAAGCATGTCAACAGCTTTCAAACTCAGCAAAACAGATCCAGCAACATGTCTAGGCAGTGAATCATTTTTTTTTTTAATTCATGTGGTCAACATAAAAACATGAAACCAAGCCTCTAGAACAACATACATGTCTCATAAAAATTTTAAAACTTAAGATCATGTCAAGAGGACCAAAAACAACCTCAAAAGAATTTTCAGATCATACAAGTCTTAAAACTCATGAACTATTCTCAAGAACATGTCAGGACTGTCAAGTGTTCAACCAAGGCTCAAAAACATGCGGTCAACCAATCAATCATAGAACCAATGGCTCTGATACCACTGTTGGGTAATCACATAACCGAAATCCAGGATTCAAAACCACAAGATAAGATACATGACAGTGCTAGATCAAAACTGGTCGCACACACAATCATGAATATGTTCATTATACATGAATCTTGAGCACATAAAATATACCATAATAGACATTCATCCATCTAGTGCAAGAACTGGAATCGTACAGTTCAACATCAACAACTACAACAAACCATTATCAGTTCTTCTCAAACACATATCACAATGGATAATCAAGATATTAATACCATTACAGAATACAATTCTCACAGATGTACAATTCTGAAAACAGAATCAATCTCAAGAAATAAAAGGGATTGGAAGGATTATACCATTGGGCTCAGTCTAGGACCAAGCTAACCGTCATCGGATAAACCCCTTCAAGGCTCTCTCAATCTCGGTCTCCTCATCTCTTCTCTTGCTCTCGATTGGATAAGAATCAGGCCAAGAACAACACGGACAGCAGCAGCAGCAACAACAAGAAGCCAAGAATAAGGCTCATGCAACAACGCGGTGGGAACAAGAACAAGCCACAAGTCCAGTGGCAGGAACACATGGTCATCTGCGGATGATCATCACCCAAGATCATCTGACTTCGGTCAAAGCATGGTTCACCGGAGAAGACCACTCCAAATTACCGAACCACCACCATCGAAGCCGTGCAAATCGCACCCGACGCCATGCTCCATCATCAATTAATCACCGTGAAACAAGCAGGAACTGAATCCAAGCAAGAGAACTCATCATCATAAGATCAAGAGCAAAAACGGCTGGGAAGAGGAATCCTCAACAGATCCAGAGCATGAGAGAGAGGAGATCAGAGAACCACCAACAATAGAGGAGAAATCGATTGGGCAGGCAGCCGAGGGAAGCAAAGAGAGAGCACCGAGAGAGTCACCAAGATCGAGGGTTTCTTGTGCAGGCAAATCGCCTCTCACATGTAGGAGAAGAGCTCTCGGATGAGAGACTCAAAGAATGGCCAGGGTTAGCCAAAATGAGGAAGGCAGAGGAATTAATTAGGTGAAGGGCATGATCAATGGTCGTATGAGAATCACCTCATCCATCCGACGGTGGAGAGTTATTGAGGATTGGGTTGGCCCAATGTTGCTACCTAAAGGCAGCCTTCACATGGGCTTGACCAAGCCCAACAAAAGTCCATTCTCCATGATTCAAGAAACTTCTAGAGAGAGAGAGAAGTTGATGCTCTTTTAAATGTAATATAATATCCTTCGGTGGCGGCAACTTCTTATGACTGTGGTGGTAACTCCTCCTAACTATGGCAAATGCTAGAAATAACTGTGGTGACAGTCTCTGGGGAGCTAGTGGGGACGACCTTATGTATGGTGGTGACAACAACTTAATCCGAGCAAAATAAAGTGTTTCGTTGACGCCCTTAGACAACAATCATCTTCACTCATCCTATGGAGTAAGTCAATGCGCTTCTTACACAAACCAAAGCTTAAATCATGAAGATGACCTTAATTGACGCCATGGCGCCAACTGACTACTTAATGCCACAGTTCATCAGCTAGAATTGGCACCCCACCTCTGCAAGCCAACGCCACAGCTCATAAGTCGAAAGGTGACGCCCGCGTAGAAGCTGACGCTACCAACCATTTCCTTCCCACGTACTTAGCTGGAGTCGGTTGAGCTGATTGGAGAGAGAATGTCAGAATAGTACAATTGGTTGGGATTATTCCTGGTCCCCATAAGACATGTGACATTTTCTTGTATTATTGCATTTTCCTTATTACCCGAATAGTAAGCATATATATAGGCCAAGACTTGTAATTGTAAAGGGTATTGAAGAATTGAATGAGAATTGATCTACTATCTATCTCCTTTCTCACGTTTGAATAGCTACTTCTTCCTCTAGGGTCTGCTTCTCAACCCCTATTCCCGTTCACTTTCTTCCAACTGTGTTCCTCATCTCCTCGTCTGATCTCATCCCCTTTCCCATTCTTCCCTCATCTTAATTCTATCAATCCCTCATCCCCAATTCACCAGAGCTTTCTAGCTCATATCCGGTTATGTTACATTGATTCGGGTTGATTATACTACACTGGTATCAGAGCTTCGTTCTTCCCCTTCCGTATAGCAATGGTGAACATGAGGACTAGACCCAAGGGCGACGCTGAGGACTCTGATTCGACTGTTATCATCACCGTGATTCCAAAGGTTGACCTAATGTAGCAAATGATGATGATGATTGTTATCACCACTTTTTGAAGGGGGTGATGTCGACGCGTTACGAGTGACACCTGTCTGCCACCTAGGCCTCAAATCCGGCTTCCGTGTCTCAAGCTCATCTTCTGCTCCAGGAAATCTTCCGCCTTCGGATATCCGCTGCCTCTAGAGTCTGCTGCCTCAGGAGTCCACTACCTCAAGAGTCCGCTGCTTGAGGATTGCCTGCACATGTAGCAACCTCCACGTTAGACGGATCTGAGGTTTTCACCCCAGGAATACCCCTCCGACGCTCAAGTCAGTCTCTGATCCAAATGGTGGAAGTTGAGGAGCTTAAGAGGAGAGTTTTCCAAAGAAGACAGACGTACCTGAATGAGAGCGCAAAGGGCTCTATTTATAGAGGCGGAAGTGGCCACATGTATACTGACTGTATTATCCCTGAGCTTACCTCAGAAATATTCTAGAACCGCAGGCATTTTTTAGGATTCGTAGTTGGGCTTAGGACCATCCGCTACTTGGACCGAGCCCACGAGAAGCCGGAGAGGTCGAGCCCTGTTGTCATCTCATGGACTCGGCCATGGCACCCGCTGGCCGCACCTCATCACCACTGCCCGCGCGAGGAAGCGGCTGACCAGCGCATGGAGATCGCCACGCTCCGTTGCTCGCCACTCCGCTGCTCGCCCAAGCTCTGCTGCTCGCCCAGGGGGGTCTACTGGTCGCACGCCCGAGCTCCGCTACTCGCCTAGGGGTTCTACTGGTCATACGCCCAAGCGCCGCTGCTCGCCCGACACATGGAGCTGCTTCATTGCTCGCTGAAGGCTGCTACCTGGAGTCGGTTAGCCTCGCCCCATGAAGCTGCCCACATGCCCAGCTAATTGCTGGCCGCACGTAGGCCTGCTGGCCGCAACATAGTTCACTTATGCTGCTCGCTGCATGCCTTATGCCTGCTGCTCACAGCATTCTCCATGCGGGCTGGGCATATGCTGGCCCATTGGCCGCTGTATGTTGCATGCACAACAACTGTTGCCCGCATCCATAGGAGCTACCCGCTGGATGTGCAGCTACCCGTAGCTATCACTGTCCGCTGTGGCTTGTTACTGAAATGCCTGCATGGGCTTCTTCCATGCATGGCCTTTGATGCATGGCCGCTGGCTCATTTTAAGCTGGCCGCATACTTATGTATTTACCATACACATGTTGCCCGCATGAGCCATGCATTCTATATACATGTGCTTATCATTGTGAATATTATAATCACCTAACCTCATAAGCTGAACGTACATCATACTTTGTGCATGGGGTTGTGGATCTAGCCAGTCGCATGGATTATCATGCTTGGAGCTGGCCTCTCGGCTGCGAGTGGTCGTGGCCAGGTGGCCACGTGTCTTCGTGCTCTTGTCTCCACACGTTCACCCGCTCACTCATCCACATGTTGGTGGCAGAGACCACACTTATCCACATATCAACGTATTCATTGTCCACATGGCGCGTTATTTTTTCTGGGTATAACAATGATGATGGAGACCTAGAAGCAAATGTTAGCCTCCATGAATGTGCGAGAACAGAGAGAGGAGGCAAGGGAGCTGAAGCTTGTCGAAGTTCTCGATAAGATCTCCTCTCGATTGGAGATACTTGAGGTATTAAATCCTTACCCCCCTGCTACTGTTGAGATTAGCCCTAATCCTTGGGTTAAATTGAGCCCAATCATTTCTCATGAAGTTGATGCCTCCAAATCAATTCCAACACCCCTTGTTTTGGATAAAGGGAAAAGTTCCTTGTCCCCACCAGCTCAAAGTGGGTTGAATCCATCCCCTGTCCCACCAAATCCAACCCAATCGTATAGAATATATCTCACATAATTCCACCTCGCGAGCAAATTCCAGTATACCCACCAAATTTTCAACACCCGCTACTGTTGATAAACCCCATAAACCCAGCTATGTCTAAAACCAAGCCTCATCGTCACATGTGCCACCTGTAACACCACCAAATTACCCGTCAGATACTCCACTATATATCCCTGTTGAACCCCCACCTCAACAACACCAACCCCATTATGAACCTCCGTCACAACCACCTCACTACCATTTATCGAGACTGGATTTCCCTTCTTTTGATGGAAGGAAGGCGAGAAGTTGGATAAGGAGGGTGGAGAGGTATTTCAGTATTATGAATGTGGAAGAATGGTGAAAGGTAGAGATGGCATCAATGTATCTTACAGGCAAAGCTGAGATGTGGCGCTATGGCGTCTTAGCCAAGTAAGAATTAAGAACTTGGGAAGAGTTCAAGGTTGCAGTTGCGGCAAGATTTGGGAGAAAGGGTCAGAAGGATGTTGTGGAGGAATTCACTAGACTGATGCAACGAGGGTGAGTGGAGGAGTACATTGAGAAATTTGAAGAAGGACGTTATGAGCTGTTGCAAGTATACCCTCACCAACCCGAGAAGTACTTTATTTCAAGTTTTGTGGGAGGTTTGAAGGAGGAGATCAAGGCGGTGGTGAAGTTGTTCAAGCCCAGGACACTTCTTGAGGCATTCCAACAAGCTAAGCTCCAAGAGATGGCAATAAATTCCATGGAGAAGAGACCCAAACTGTAATAACCCGTTCCGTTTTAAACTTAAATGGGTTATTTTATATAACTTGTTCGATTTTTAATTGTTTTAGGTTATTATCTTCTCAAGACTTCCACACCAGCTCATCCGGTTGTGGAAGCGGGTTAAGGACAATTGCATCCTCGAAGTCGCGGGTTCTAAACCCGCCGACGACTTTTTAGTTGCTTTTAATCCCTCTCTTTTATTTTGGTGTGAGACGGGATTTTACCGTTCCGCCCTTAATTGAATAGAGGACTGATTTTAGGAAATTAAAAGTTGTAACTCCCATCTCTCTCTCCTCTCTTTCCTTTTCGTTTTTCCCCTTTCTATTCTTCCTCTTCATCTCACGTTTCTCTGCTTTTCTCTTCCCTCTCATTGTCACTGGCCAACAGGAGGATCGGAGGATGGTGATTGTCATTTTGGTTTGTCGAGTGGAGGCACGTAGGTCACATCATCATCTCACGGGTGAGATTCGTTTTCCCATTTTTTCCTCTCTTTCATTGATTGGGTTTTTTGTACGGGATGAATTTTGATGGAGATGTTTGTGCGCATGTTTTTGATGATATTTGGCTTAGGGGGTTGATTTGATACGTGCTCGGATTGATTATGGGTTGCACATATCGTTTTCGGATCTGTGGTAAGGATTTTAACCCTCGGGATTAATTAGTTTTGTTGGATTGCCATTTTCTTACGAGGTTTGCATTAGGGCTCGTTAGTGTCGTGGTTAGGTGTCATTTGATGCATGTTTTCTGGGAATGATAGTGTTGGATTGGTTGTGTAGTGATTTTGGTTTCGGGCAAGCGAAAAATCCATTTCTGAACTTTCTGCAAATTCAGGAAAACCGGTCGACTGAATTCCATTTCCGGTCGACCGTGTTTTCAATGGGTTCTTTGTTTTTGGGAATCCGGCCGACCGAATTCTCCAGCTCAGGGAAAACCGGCCGACCGGATTTTCCTACGGGGAGTTGTTTTGCTCCGTTTTACTCCGTTTTCATTTCGAGTCACATCCTAGGCATCCTAGGTGATTCTTTGAGGGATTATAAGGGATTGTTTTGCATGATTAGCATGATTAGATGGTTTTAGTGATTTTTCCCATATGTCGTTTTTAGGTGACGACGTGATTATCTACAGGATACCTTGACTTGGGGATTTCTAGTGCTTCGACTTGCTAGCTTCCAGGAGAGGAGTGTACACATTTCCTACCCTTCTCACTTTCTCTTATTCAGCCTTTTTATCCTTGGTATCTCTTCATATGCATTCATTATGCAGTTCATGCTCTGCTCTATCATTGACTGTCCACACTCGTGTTGATTGATATGTGCATCATGTTGTGGTTGCTTTACTTATTATTTATACCCACATGATCTCTGTTTTGATTTGATTGATTGTGAGATGAGTGTGGACATGGTAAGATATCTTGATTATTTGAGGAATGAGATGAGTGGGAGATTACACTCTATGAGTATAGGATGAGATTACATCCTTTTGGGATTTTGAGAGTAAGTCCGAGGAAGAGTGAGATTACACTCTATTGGATGAGATTATATTCTATACGACCTCGGCCATGCGGTTAAGATATGTGTGACATAACGTCCTTGGGAAGTCCGCCGTACACGGACGACTCAGATGGATGCCTTCGTAGTGTATGTGATCTTAGAGCCATACCGATTCACGCGCCACGGAGGGCGGGGACCCCGCGTATGTATTTGGTATGGCATGTGAGGATTTGTGTGGGTACATACTCGATATGATTATGAATTGAGGATTAGTCAGAAGAGATCCAGAGATGAGCCTGTGCAGTGTCAGCCCCAGTCTGGGGGCAGCAATGGAAAGAAGAAGAAGTTCCATCCAGCACAGTCATGGAGTTCTGGGAGTTCATATTTCCAGCAGTGGTTTTACAAGAAGTGCAATAAGAGACATTCTAGAGGACACAGCTGTGATGGGAAGCCACTCACTTGTCATAACTGCGGGAGGCAGGGACACATCACACCCATGTGTAGATCGGGTGGGAGGCAGCAGAGTCAGTCCGGATCTCAGAGTTTTCATAGTCAGTCTTCCTCTTACCAGCAGGGTTCGGGGAAGCAGCAGCAGACTCCAATAGCTTCTGAGATTGGTTCCATTCAGAAACCAGCACAGTCAGGACCAACATCAGTGGGCCAAAAGAATAAGGGTGTAGCATCAGGAGCTGAGCGCCTATTGATTCCAGGGAGGGTCTTCACTCTCACTCCAGTGGAGGCAGAGACTTCTCCGTCAGTCGCGCAAGGTACTTTGTTTGTTTCTTCGGTTCCTGCACATGTTCTTTTTGATTTAGGTGTCACTCATTCTTTTGCATCACCTTCATTCCTGCATTCTATTTCTTTCCCTATGAGTAAGATGGATGTAGGCATATTAGTGGCTACTCCTGTCGGTTCTTCTGTTGAGCTGCATAGTGTCTGCCGTGGTTGTGAGGTCTTGATCTGTGATAGAGTTTTTCCTGCTGATTTGATTGCTTTGGATGTCATTGGTTTTAATGTGATTTTGAGGATGGACTGGTTAGAGATGCATGATGCCAAGCTTGATTTTCGTGGTAAGAGAGTGATTTTTACTTCACCTGACGGGTCGGAGTTGGTTTTTGAGTGAGACAGGAAGGTCTGTCTGGTGTCCTGTCTTCGGGCCCACAAGATGTTGCAGAAGGGATGTGAAGGCTTCCTAGCTTATGTGGTTGAAGTCAACCGAACCGAGCAGAAGCTGGAAGATATCCCAGTTGTGTGCCAGTTCCCTGATGCTTTCCAAGAGGACTTTCCCGGTGTTCGACCTAATAGGGAAGTTGAGTTTTTTTATTGATTTAGTGCCCGACACTCGGCCTATCTCGAAAGCCCCCCTACAGGATGGCATCAGCTGAGTTGAAGGAGTTGCATGCTCAGTTGAAAGAGCTGCTTGAGAAGGGTTTTATCTAGCTCAGCGTGCCTCCATGGGGGGCACCAGTTTTGTTTGTGAAGAAGAAAGATGGGTCGATGTGTCTTTGCATTGATTACCGGGAAATCAACAAAGTGATTGTGAAGAATAGATATCCGTTGCCCAGAATTGATGATCTATTTGACCAGTTGCAAGGTGCTTAGGTATTCTCCAAGATAGATCTGAGGTCAGGGTATCATCAGATGAATGTGAGGGAAGGAGACATAACAAACACAGCTTTCAGGACACGATATGGTCATTTCAAGTTCTTAGTTATGCCCTTTGGTCTCACGAACGCCCCGACTGCATTCATGGACATGATGCATAGGGTGTTCAAGCCCTACTTAGATAGATTTGTGGTTGTCTTCATCGACGACATTCTCATCTGCTGGAGGAGTAGGGAGCAACACATGGACCATCTAAGGATTGTTTTGCAGAATTTGAGAGACCACCAGTTTTTTGCAAAGTTCAAGAAGTGTGAGTTCTGGCTGGACAGAGTTGCCTTTTTGGGCCACGTGATTAGCAAGGACCATGTTTCAGTTGATCAAAAGAAGATTGAGGCTGTTGAGAAGTGGGCTCGTCCCACGAATGTTCGAGAGGTTCGTAGCTTCCTGGGGATGATCGGTTATTACCGACGGTTCATGGAGAGCTTCTCCACCATAGCCCTTCCATTGACCGCTCTTACTAGGAAGGACGTCAAGTTTGTTTGGACTAAGAAGTGCGAGCATAGCTTCCGGGAGCTGAAGAGGAGATAGACCATAGCTTCAGTTTTATCACTGCCGACTGAGGGTGGATTTAATTTATCATCTACAGCGATGCCTCACTACAGGGTTTAGGCTATGTTTTGATGCAGTATGGCAGAGTGATAGCCTACGCTTCTAGACAGCTGAAGGTGCATGAGAGGAATTACCCGACGCATGATCTAGAGCTGGAAACCATTGTTTTTGCTTTGACACTGTGGAGGCATTACCTGTATGGTGAGAGATGCGAGATCTTCACTGATCATAAGAGCCTGAAGTACATCTTCACACAGAAGGAGCTGAACCTGAGACAGAGGAGATGGCTTGAGTTGCTCAAAGATTATGATTTGGAGATCCAGTACCATCCGGAAAAGGCCAATGTGGTGGCCGATGCCTTGAGTCAGAAGACCATGGGGAGTATTGCACGTCTGACAGTTCAGCCTCAGCTGATTGAGGAGTTTCAGCGACTTCAGATTCATCCTGTGAGAGGCAGTGTTGACGGATTGGTTAGCCAGCTTCTGTTGAGACCGACTTTGAGAGATAGACTTCCTGTTTTGTAGCAAGACGATGTTGAGATGAAGGCCATCATGGGCAGTTTGAGTGGTGGAGACGATTCAGATTTTGTTTTGGGGTCTGATCTGATTTTGAGATTTTAGGGAAGGATCCGCATTCCCAATGATGATGAGCTGAAGAGAGATTTGTTAACCGATGTGCACTGCTCTTAGTTGAGCATCCACCCCGGAGCCACCAAGATGCACCATGATTTGAGATAGCATTTCTGGTGGCGGAGCATGAAGAGAGAGATTGCTGAGTTGGTGTCCCAGTGCCTGAATTCACTACAAAAAACAGGCTGTTACTGACGGCTAGTATCCGTCGGTTATCCGTCGATACAACCAGATCCGTCGGTAATTGGACGGAAACGTTCGTCAGAAGCAACGTGCTTGCTAATTACCGACGGACCAGTTAATCAGTTGGTATATACCGATGGAAAAAAACGACCGTCGGTATTTTTATCGCCCTTTGCCAACCGATTCAAACCGACGGAATTAGTAGTCCATCGGTAATACCGTCGGCACATACCAACGGATTACTGACGGATATTTTAATCCGTCGGTAATTGCAAATCCTATTATCTATCGGTAGTGCGTCGCATGTCCGTTGCCAACTTCTGCATTTTTTGCATTTTTTGTGCATATTCCGTCGCTAACTTTTATATAATCCGTTGGCAATCCGTCGCAATCCATCGCTAATCCGTCGCTAATCCGTTGGCAATCCGTTGGCAACTTCTGCAGAATTCTACAGAAGCTATTTACAATTGAAACAAACCCACATGTACAAGAAACAAATACAAATCTGCATGAATATAATCACATCCACATCCATAATACCCTCCACAACCACCAAACACAACCACAACATCATCCACAAAACCCCGTCATCCACAAATCATAAATAAAGTATCAAATTGCATAAATTATCAAGAAATATTAACAAATTTATATTACAAAGCATAAATGTATGAAACTGTATCAACCATCCCAAATAATGTATCCAAATGTATCATACATCACACTCCTCCTCATCATCACCATCTCTACGATTGGGAGCGGGGGTATGGCTGGGGGGAGGGGGAGGAGGTCGAGTATCCGGCGACAACAGAAGTCTCCAATCAAAAGGGGGGATTTGAGAGGTAATACCGTGGCTCTGATAGCTCTACCGTATGTTCTCCTCGTACTGTTGAGTAACTGAATCCAGAAGGTTGCTCACCATCAAATTCACTTGCTCCATCGGCACAGAGGAGGTGGATGACTGACAGGGGTACTGGGGTTGGGGCTGCTGGGTAGAGCAGTACGGTCCGGTCCACGACCCAGAAGTAGACGAAGATGGAAAAGCGTGGACTCCGAGCTCTCTCGCCTGCTCTTGCAATCCGAAACCGTAGTATCTCCCCTTCCTTTGACCGCCCGTAGCCTCCCACCACAGCTCCGCCTTTGAGGCCTGAGAAGGCTGGGAGAATGATCACTGACCCTCCTCCGGTACAGGTGGCCGAAGCTCTGTAAATCAATCCTACAAAAGAAGAGATTTATATTAATATATATATATATATATATATTAATGATTGACAAATTTATAAATTACTGATATATACTTAC
>JAOWBR010169379.1:0-11510 GCA_028571145.1 Dionaea muscipula
CGTGTTAAGATAAATATAATTCATAAGTTTTCTACCAAAATGTTACCTTTTGGTAGAGTTGATTCCTTAACAACATCATCCGAAGGTCTCCTCCAGTTGCTAATCTTTATCATATCTTGCACCTGGTTTTACTCAATAAAGCTCACAAACACATCAGACTATATGCATTCATTTATTTATCAATCATCAAAATACTACATGGGTCAATAATATGTTTGCTCTATTTGGTATTGCGTGGTGTCTTGGGTCTAGGGGGATTTGGGTACTCACACCTGAGAGGAAGATTTGTAGAGGCATGTGCAAGTTTATGTTTCTCACATAAGACGTGAAACTTAAATTGCGGTAGCATATAAGTGTGTGTTGACTCATAACCCAATAGTTTAGGCTTTTGAGTTGATATATGAGTCTAACATATGCTTGTATGACTATTTGATTGTTGCGTTTGAGCTCAAGTTTGGGCTCCCCTTTGGTTATCCGCATAACAAGTGATTTTCTCGACCAATTATCATAAGTTTGAGCTTTTGGTGTGTTTGTTTCTTAATAAGGTATCAGAGATACGACAAATCAATAAATAGTCAAATCAATAAATAGTCTTTCGTTGCAATGGCAAACAGTGGTACGTGGGTTTAGCCAAACCATGGACTTTGATACCACTTGTTAAGGAAGCAACTTTATCATAAACTCAAACCTTACGATATGAGACCCATGAAATAATTTTATATTTCAACTATTTTTTAGATGGAACGATGAAGGGAGGGGCTACTACTCGTTTTCTGTAATCCACTTTGACCTGGAACAATACTTATCTGCAATTACGCGAGCTTGTGAAGCAGGGGCATGCTAAACACATCAAGATGTGAGGAGATGTGCGAAAGATTATTCTTTTTTGTGTATTATACATGCATGTTTGATTGGACAGTTAAAATTTAACATTCAGCTTGCTAATGTTAGGATTTAGGTGAATCTCGATTTGCTAGTAAAGTTGAATGAACCTTTAAATAATTTTTGTCTCGTCTTTCGTTTTGGTTGGCAAGCGAAGGTCTTGTGGCCTACTACTCAACTTGAGTTGATTTATACTTAGTAACATATCAAGGTACTCTAATTTTGATGGTTTATTTATGTGTAGATACTTAGATTTAGGATTAAGAGTGCCTTCTACTTGGCATTAGGCTCATTTTGTATGTAGATCTTGCTATCAGAGGGCAACTTAGTGATATTTGACACTCCCTGAGATGATGCCAGTAGAGATGCTTAATGGTACACTTTGATTTTTCAACAGAGAAATTCCTGAAGACTCGTAAATTACGTGAAGCTGAAGAGGCTGCTCGAAGATCTAAGATGACGAAGGTGCTTTGTGGAGCCATTTTCTGAGGTTCTTCAGTATCAGAATGCTACTTGTGCTAAATGGCTTCTCTATCATTATGCAGGCAGTAATAAGGGTGAGGTTTCCTGACAATCATACTTTAGAAGCAATATTTCATCCTTCAGAGGCAGTCCAAAGCCTAGTTGATCTTCTGAAAGAAGTGGTTACCCGACCTGAATTACCTTTTTATATATGTATGTAAATGTCATTCCAAGTTCCAACTAATTGGTGCTCAGATATGACACTCTTGCTTGAAAACTTACAATGACCTGCCAATCATATACAGCCTTGTGATTAATTTTTCCTCTGTTTCAGATACTACCCCTCCCAAGAAGCAAATTAGCAACACCTCACAGAATTTCTACTCTGCTGGCTTTGTTCCTGGTGCCATTGTCTACTTTACTTACGACATACCTAGAGGTTAGTACAGCTTTACCTGAACCTGGTTGTGTCTTTCATCTCCTAGGAATATGCTCATCAACAATACCTAATGGAAACCAGAAACCCTCATCCATTAGCATTGCTTGCTTCATGTTTTCCAAGCTCCCAAAGGGAGTAATCATTTGTTATTGTGTTGGAAGCACTTTCTACATAGTAGGAACTAAGGATGGCAATGGTGCGAGTTTGGGCTATAATCGAATCTGAACCCGAGCACAAAATCATCCCACAAACCCTTCCTGAACCTGAATGCAGTGTTCTAAATGGCGTTCGGCGGTAGCATGGCGGCAGGGAACCTTCAAGCACCAAGGTTTTTTAATCGGGGATTAACCGGCTTCAAACAATTCGACGGATTTTTATTCATTTATTTATTTATTTATTTTTATGTATTATTTTTATATATTTTCTCAATATCTTCAATACATTTGTCAACATAGCCGAAGATATATTCTTCCATGTGTGATTGCTCCTAATCTTCCTTGGAAGAAAGAAAAGTAGTTCCAAGCTTACAATTGACACATAAGTTCATGATGCTTCTCCTATTTCGATCGGTCCAAGCATCGGTAATAATAGAGCAACCGGTTATAGCCCCCTCTTCTTCTTGCTTCTTGAATAACTTCGAGGTTCTATCCACCTCCTCCTTTAATAATGGCTCTCTTAACAGAAATTAGCTTGGTGTTTGGAAACCCGGGTCAAATTGACCAACCGCCTCGCAAAATCTCTTTAAACTATCATTATCCACTGCATGAAATAGAATACCACTTTTATAAACCCATCGAGCCAAGTATTGTTGCACGGTATGATTCTTTCCTTAAAAAGAGTGTCCTTCAATACTTGTTGTTTCATCATCTTAGGGTCGGTGATTTGTGGAAGCTTGAGCGATGTGGAAGCTCGGGTGATTTGTGGAAGTGGCTTGATCGAGAAATCTTTGATTTTAGAATTAGGGTTGGTTAATTTTTGGGTTTTTTTTTTGTTTTTTTGGGTTTGGTTTTTTGGTTTTTTTACCTCCAAACCAAAAATCGGTCGCCTAGGCTAAAAATCGGATGCCAAAGGCCTTGGTGGTCGTTTTTTATAACGCCAAATTAGGTAAACCGATTTTTAGAACGATTAGGCATAAATCGCGGCAGCAGGACACCTTCAAGCTATTAATCGGCTGCTAAAACCGATTTTTAGAACAGTGAAATATACCCCTCACCCCTTCATTTCTCGGTACTCTCTTCTCTCCTCGCCTACTCGGCCACCTGCCAGGCGAAGCCTACCCAGACCACCCTGTCCGGACTTGGCCTGCCCGATCGCCCCTTGTTCGGCCATTTCCCGACTCGACCTTACCTTCCCTCGGTCGAGCCCCGATTCGGCGATACTCGCCCGCTTATACATTCCGATTCTCCTTGTCCAAACCTCAACTGATCTCCCCCTCTCTCTCTCTCTCTCTTTCCTTGCCTTTTCCGGTTCTCCTCGCACGCAAGGGCCGCCGGTCATTTTCCACACGTGTGCTAACTTAGATATCGGAGCGGTCTCCCCAGGATCACACCTTGGGGTACCCTCTGACCTGTTTGCTCTTCCCTCTGACCTGTTTGCTCTTCCCTCTCAGGTTCTCTCTGGAGTGGATCAGAATCACCTCCGGATCACCTTTCACTCTTCCCCCGAGCCGACTAAGTCCTCTCTGCCGATCGGAGCAAACTCCATCTCGATCGGACCGAGACTTTGGTGTTTGTCCTTGGAAGGTTCTGGGCGCAGAACGCCCCCGGGATTTTCCAGGTGTAACAACCTCATAACCCCATAACTATAGCCGCCTTTCTTTTCTTCTCTTTCTCTTCTCATTTCCCTTTCTTCAGCCGTGTCCATATTTTTTTGCCGCACCCAACACGGATCCCGCACCCGTACCTGTACCCATACCCACAGGATCTGCACAATTTTTGACGAGTCCGCGTAACACAGACCATAAGGGACGGAAGATGGTAGAGTCATTAGTCATCTAGGCAGTGACGCCCGAGTCAATTATCCAAGATCTATCCAAAACAGAATGCAAGGAAAACAAGACGGTACCTTAAGGGGAGGCAATAGCAAGGAATGTGATGAGTACGTATTTATGCACTAAGTCTTTATGCTTTTTAATGGTTTTGCGGTGAATATTGCACTAAACAATGAGAATCTCTTATATTCCGTGTTTTTACCTTCTTAGGCCGCTCATGATCATTTTATAAAGTAGAAGACGAAGTTTCTAAGCATTCGGACAAAGCGTTCATAAACAGGTGCTCAACAGGACAATTTGGGTGACAATAGTATTTTGCCCATAACATCTTCATCCGACCTCCGAACGAGATGATTCAATAGGCATTGAAAAGCCCAGAGAGAAGGCTACAACTTTGGTGTTTTGATGTTTTCAAGAATCAATAGTGCAAGAGGGACGAACTTGCAGTTGAAGTTTCGATCGTTGTGCATGAGCCTTGCAGTTGAAGTTTCTTTCACATATGAGCTCCGACTGAGACGTTTCAAGTTGTTGTGGAAAGATAAGACCGAGATCTACAACTTTCCTGTTTTAAGTTTTTCAAGATTCGAACAGCAACATGGTCGAAATCATGGATGAAAGTTACAGCTCAATTTCAGGCGCCCAACATCTGATTTCACGCGTCTGACGCTGACAGTGCATTTTAGGGACCAATTTCAGGCACTTGATGGCCCATTTCATGCGCCTAGCCTGACTCAGAAAGGCGGAGTTTGCCCAGTTTCAGGTGTCTGATGTTCCGTTTCAGGTGCCCGATGGGCTCGTGATCTGATCTATTTTTAGGGCGCCGATGTTAGGGGATTCAGAGATCTGAAAAAGAGACGCTCTCCAAAGAAGGAAGGGGACAAAATTCAAAGGAGATTGAAGGGGATCAAAGGCCTAGAGAAGATCGGATCATCATCATGGCGGATTCATCATCCGAGGATCATTCATCCTTTCTTCTATGGTTTGGTAATTCCTTCCTTTGTTTGAACCCTAGTATGTCAGGCTAGATCTATTTCGTTTCGGGAATGATTAGGGACTTTGTGATGTAATTGACGATTGTGATTCAATACAACATTGATTTCTTTTCCTATCTTTAGTTTCCCGATTGAATTGGATACGATCTTGATTTGGTTATTACGATTTGATCACCCGATTTATCCAGGTTTAGGATTATTGCTAGACTAACCCTAAACGATGTCTCGATTGAGGTTAGCCGAATTAGCAATTAGACGTATACACGTCTAAGGAAATTAAGGGGTAAGATTGACGAACTGGTGTCTCGATCCATTATCTTAGATTAATCGTTCCTCTCGTTTTTAATGCAATAGATTGGTGTAGCCTTAGGGGGTCTCCTAGGTTCATTCAGTCCATTAGGTTAATCAGTGGAGTGTCTAAAGTTGGTTAATAAAACATAAGGAAGAACAATAAATGCTAGTAGAGCATCTAAATCTAGTGTCTTGATCAATTAGCAATAATGGGATTAATAATATGTATGTCGTCAATGAGCATTTAGAACCATCACAAGTGAACTAACCTGCACCGGAACAAATCCCTACATTATTTACTTCATCTTATATTCAAGCTTTTATCTTAGTTGATTTCTTTATTCATTAGTTATACCATTATAACTCAAACCCCCTATTTTCTATTCTTGGTATTTGCCACATTGAGATTGGAGCCAAGGGAAGATATAAATTGAGTGACTGACACAGTCCCCGTAGGTTCGACCCTTACTTGCCGCTAGTCACTAGTAGCTTGGTTAGGGAATTATTTTGGTGCACTAACGACGTGCATCAGAATGCCAAGGTGGGATCACTCACCAGCTCCGGTTCACCCATGAGATCAGCAACAGAGGCCCGAGGCTTGTTGTTCTGGGGATCCTTAGTCTTGTCCCACCGCAGTGGATACTCAACCAACTCAAAGCATCAAGCCTTTGAGTGTCCGGGAAGATGAAAATTTTCACACATCGGAATAACCTTTTTGAGGTTGTGCCCCACGGCGGGTGCCAGTTGCAGAGCCCCTAGTACTACCACTGCCATTGCTGGTCGGGAATCTAGTACTTCCACCGCCGCCAGCTGGTTTACCGGTCAGAGTAGACCCACTAGCAGCCACACCACTAACAAGCCGCACAGACGAAGAACCGCGATGGCAAGCAAGCATGGCCGTAACGTCTTCCATAGTACCCTCAACCTTCATAGCAGCACGGCGGTCTGATTCCCTCCTGACATTAGGTATACATGGCATCCAATCCGAGCGGAGGATCCTACCGAAGAATCTCCCCCCGCACCTGCTCATAATCATCATCAAGCCCGCCTAGAAACTGGTACACTCGTTGTCGGCCTTGCGAGTCACAGTAGGCCTTGAGATCTTGTTCGCACTGCATCAGCACAACCTAGGAATGATCAAGTTCTTGGTAGATTTCCAACAACTCGCCGAAAAACTCACTGACTAGACAACCACCCTATCGCAATCGCGAAGCTTTCTGAGTGAGAGTGTAGATGCGGACTTCATTCTTTTCATCGGAGGACTTCAAAGCAACCGAAATCATGGCAGCAGTGGGCATTCGGATAAATTGGCGCATAAGTTCAGGCTTCATCGAAGACGAGCCAACTCTTGACCTTTTGATCGTCGGAAAACCTGTCAACGAATTTCAGGTCCGTATCCGCCAGCGACTTCGTTGTGTCGTGCACATAATCCATAGCTTCAACAGGACAAAGTTAAGCAGTGATTGAAAAGTTACTATAAAGATGTTCTAGAAGTGTACTGCAAGGAAAAGTGCAATGGCTCACAGAGGATAGAATGTAAAGATACCTCTACGCACTCATTTATAGCATCCAACATTTTTGAGCAGATGTCTACCTCAGGTTCCTGAGTGTCACAGACGAGCATGAAATTAAATCTGCATGAATCGATTGACACTTGATAGCTATCAAGACAAATAAGCTGAGAGCCCACTAAATTAACTACTAACCTTGTGCAAAGCTTCAACCAAAGCTGGTATTATGTGATCGGTTAGCTGCTTGAGATAAGACATGTCATGACCTTGAACTTGCCCCTTTTCTATGGCTAATTTAGCAGAACGCAACAGCTTTGGCATGGCTAAACACCAGAACAGATCGTGTCAAGAGAATTACAGGGACATTGATGAAAAAACTTACAAGACAGGCTAGTACCTGACACAGCAGCCTTCCTGACCTCTTCATGAAAATAAAATTTCAGAAGTGGAACTAGTGTAGTAGCAACCTGTGATTTTTTTGAAGAATGACTAACCCCGACTATGAATACTAGATTGAGAAAGTAAATATTCGACATATGCTAAAATGCAGACCTGATCAATCCATGGAAAGAAGCCTTCTTTCAATTGGTCAGCATAACAACATAACATGTTGCAAGCAGTTGCTTTCTCCTCAAGAACACTGGTCTTGATAAATATTTTTTTCTCTCCAAGAGTAATTGTCTCGATGCTGCACCCAAGTGTAGATGACTCAGCAACATATAGAAAGTAGTACTGGATAAGAAAAATCAAGTCTTTACTAATGATTTGGAAATGAAGAAGATCAAATTAATACCTGCCCACTAGACAGGCAGATGGGGCCCTGAGTCTAACACTTGGACAAATACTGAAATATGAACATCTTGGACACCCAGTATTTGAATGTCAACCATTACTACATAGGCATGTTTGCCTCTCCATTCATATACCCAACAGTTGGAAAATTCAGGCATTGGAATATCACTTGTTTCAAATAAAGTTAAGATGAATGAAATAATCATATTAAGAGCTTACATCCTTATTGTGTCCACAGTATGTGCATGCTTAATATCAACGAAAGCTCGAGCAGCATTATATGCCCTTTCCGACTATGTCAAATAAGCGGTCTATACACACTAAGAGACTGCATAAAAGGTCAAAAGCCAGTACATAATAGAAAAGCTCGATAAAAGAGACCCCCTTCTACTTTCCAGTAAAAAGAAACTGAATAGAATTACTAAAGTTGAACAAAGTAAAGGGAGTACCTCTCATCATCAGCAGATGCGATGGTTACACATGGGTTCAGTTGAGCAGACAGAAGCAGTGGGGGCATAACAAATTGCATATAAGGCAGAAAGTCTTGCCCAAGGCACTTGCAGAGTCTGTTCCATGCCTAAATAATAAGGGCATTAATCATCCCACAAGAGTATTAGTTTCTGGCAGACAAAATTCACCCTACAGGTATTTATAGACTAAACTTGGTAAGATAACAAAACATACTTTCAACATATGTCTAATTGTTGGATCATCTGCTTCCAGTTCAGATCCTTGCAATTTCATAAGGACTGCCATCACCTAAGAAAATAGAAAATGTCAATCACCAGAATCAGGTCAAATAATGCTCACACAGCGCTTAAATCTTTTCAACACATCAGGAACACTTGTTCTTGTTTGTCCAAGTGAATTATTTCATTTATTCCTAACTCCCTTCCAAAACAGTCCAACTTCGTGATATTATCCTCAATTTTTCTTCCACTACGTTTTCCAAATAAATCCTTTCCGTTTTCCCTGATCCATAATCCCACCCTATACTACCAACAAAAGCATTTAATACATTGACAACTCAAGAGATCAGTAGCTCATTAAGAATCAGTTGTTTTAAACATTCTTGAAGTCAGTTCTTTCAAATCTAAGGCAGAACTGAACTTCTCAGATGCTTCTCAATGCTTCAATTGCTTGCTACTAAAGCAAGAGAATCTATTTCTATCACACCCAAACCCAAAAGGGGCATAATCGGCATGTGGACTACATTCCACGTAAACCCTTTTAAATTAATTAAGAAAATCATCTTATTAAACCACAACATCATGACTAATATCTCACAAGGATTATCATGAATCCCAAAGTTACAATAAACTAACAATGTTAAAACATTCCAAAAGTAAAAATTTCAAAATCCCGATACAAATCCCAAATTAAGCCTACTGAATCAATAAATAGCTGCTAAATAAATGAAGAAATCCCCATGAGGTCAAAACTAGTTCAAGACATCTTCGCCATCCTCCAGCTATAAGCTCTAACCTAAAAAACATGGGGTAACAAATGTCAGCTATAAAAACCGAGTAAGTGTTTAGGGTACTGGGCATAAACAATTGGCATATTTTGAACACATCCAACGGTTCGGATCGTTAAAAATCATTTCGGATAAGGTACTTCCTTTATAGTACCAAAATCGGTCCAAAATGGTCCGAAAAACTTCCTGATGGAGCTCTTCCCAATATTTTTTTCGATTATGAGGACATATCCCCACCTTAAAATTACATTTTCTACGCATCCACCGTTTCGAATCGTCTCAAAACATTCCAGAATACAATGAAGTATGAAATAGAGTATGGAATGGAGTAAGAATAACTTGTCCCATATATATACATATATGCTTTTGGTTCCGAATAAATTATTCCCCTTCTTCTTAGCAGCCCCCATTGAAGCCGTGAATGTTGCTCTTGCTCAACTCATTGTAATCATATTATCATATAATGTATGACGGACTAACCGGATGAGTCATATGACTTAGCTTTGACACCTAGTATGTAACTATGTTTGAGTTAGAGAGTTGTATTTTTATAGTACAGATTTTACCAAGTCACTACCTCATTTTTTTCTTTAGTGGACTGTAACCGATCCGTAATCGGATCGAATCCACAGTTGTGGACCAATTTGGTTCCAATGATATTCATGATTCGGATCAGTTCGCCAATTTGCAGATCAATAAGGTACAGATTGGCTTGCGGATTTATCTGAAATCGGACCAATCCAGACTATGAACACCTCTAAAAAAAAGATTATTTCTTAAAATTCAACCGTTTTTTTTCTTGAAATTAAAGGAAAACATCCAAAGCTCAGCAGCTTTTCTCTTCACATTTAACCATAATATCTGAAGTATGGAGTTACTTTATATTAGCAGTTAAACTAATTCCAGCTCTTGTACAGGAAGATTTTATTAGGGAATATAATTAGCTGACGTGTAATTACTTTTCTTGTTGAGTATATATAGTTACTAGTGGGCTTGTAATAAAGATAGTTCAGTTATACGGTTGAGTGAGTTGGATACAGAGAAGTTTTCTCTCTGCAGTTTCACTGAAAATTGTTCGATGCCCTGCATCTCAATATGGTATCAGAGCTAATTGCTTGATCCGCTGTGCTCTGCCATTGTTAGCGCTCTTTCGGTTTCCTCCTGTACTTCTTTCTCATAGTCGATTTTTTTTCTCGTTCACAATGACAACTACATCTACAACAAATGAACCAGTGATAAATTCCAGATCGGTTTCTAGGTCTTCGATTGACGATCCTTCTAATCCCTATTTTCTTCATCGCTCTTATGGGCCTGGAGTTGTTCTTGTTTCACAGTTGCTCACGGGAGATAACTATGCCTCTTGGAGCCATGCAATGCTGATTGGATTGTCTGTGAAGAACGATTTGTTGATGGCTCAATCACCGATCCTACAGATTCTAATCCTGATCTCCTTCATTCTTGGATTAGGAACAATGATATGATCATTTCTTGGATCCTCAATTTTGTGTCAAAGGATATATCTGCTAGCATTATTTTTGCCAAATCTACTCGTGAGATCTGGGTTGATCTTTGAGATCGGTTCCAACAGAAAAATGGTTCACGGATTTTTCAATTAAGAAGAGAGTTAATGAACCTCACAAATTCTCTGGGAAGAATTGAGCAATTATCGAACAGTTTGTTCTTGTAGTAACTGCTCTTGTGGAGGAGTCAAAGCTATGCTTGATCATTCTCAAATGGAGTACACAATGTCTTTTCTGATGGGTCTGAATGACTCGTTTGCTTAAGTTAGAGGTCAACTGTTGTTAATGGATCCTCTTCCTCCTATCAATCGTGTTTTTGCTTTGATTTCTCAAGAAGAACAACAAAGGGAGGTGGGTGTCACAGCTAGTGTGGGTCCAGATGCCTCTAGCACTTTGGCATTTGCTACCAAGGTCATGGTTTCTGATGCTAGTAAGAAGCTACATCTCGGTATTGGTTATAATGGTCAAAAGAAGGATAGACCATACTGTACTCACTGTAAGTATCATGGTCATACCATAGACTGCTGTTTCAAACTCCATGGTTACCCTCCTGGGTATAAATCAAAGGCCCGTTCCAACCATATTGCCATCAGCGACAAGAATTCTATCAATCAAGTTACTGGGTGTCACACAAAGTCTGATCAGAGTGTAGAAAACAATTTCTTCTAGAATTTGAATGCCTCCCAATATCAGCAGCTCATGGCCATGCTCTCCACTCACTTGGCATCTTCCAGTAAGGGTAATGTTATACCCCATGATTTTATGATCATTTTATAATTGTTTTATACTCATTATGATTGATTTATCATGTTGGAGATTTTTCATTTTTCGGTGAATAGTGTTTTACGTGAATAGTGCTCCCGGATTTTATATGGTCATTTGGCTACTTTTTGCATTGCATGTCGTACGGCCGATTTGATTATACCGGCACGACCGGGATGATGAGACTTGACCAACGAATACTATTTTGGCATATGTTGACTCCGTGGATTTTTCAGGATTTGTCGGTTTTTGATGTGACGGTTCTTAGGGTTTCGAATTCGGATTCGTTATGACCGTGATTTTTAGTGATGAGTTTGAGATATTTAGGATTAGTTTCCACGGATGTGGATGTGTTTTAGAGCGTCTGAGGAGTTAGAAGGCTAGCCGGTTTT
>JAOWBR010169389.1:0-11509 GCA_028571145.1 Dionaea muscipula
AGCCATCTTGCAATTCTGTAGGCTACTTCTATTTGGCTTGATCGAGGAATATGAATATAGTGATATTGGACTGATTCATTTTGATACTTACTTGATCGAGGAATATGCTAGTGGTTTTGTCTCAACTTATATATGTTTTTGCAGTCAACTTATCAGAGGCTTGGTCTTCAAAAAACATGCTGCTCACAAGCACATGCCAACCCAGTATAGGAATGCGAAATTATTGCTGATTAAAGGAATGCTTGGGCAATCGAGTGGGCTGTCATCGTTTAATTCAATGATCTCACAGGTAAATTGATAGAACTAATCTACTTTCAATTTAGGCATGTAGTCGTTTTCTAATTAATTTTGCTTATGAATTAGGATAAAGATAATCTGAAGAAAGACAATGTCACGGATAATCTGAAAACCCTCATTGACAATTTGGAAGCATGCCTCCCAAATGTGGTTTTAGTGGAGAAGTCTGTTTCCCGTGATGCATTAGAGGCAATTCATAAAATGGGGATGACACTTGTGTTTGATATGAAGTCGCATCGCTTGGAAAGAGTTGCTCGCTGGACTGGGTCTCCCATCTTGTCATCTGACAATATGTTAAGCCAAAAGCTTAAACAATGTGATTCATTTTATTTCGAGAAATTTGTTGAGGAGCATGCTCATGTTGGCGAGGGAGAAAAGAAGCCACGCAAGACCTTAATGTTTCTCGAGGGATGTCCCTCACGTTTGGACTGTACAGTAAGTTTCTCTTTGGTATTGGATAAATATCTTATTATTGGTTTATCGTGCGGGCGATATGTAAGCTTTTCATTTAAGCTGTATATTCAGCCAGCTGCCATCATTTGAGTAATGATATTTTAAGGTGCCATCATTTTCTTCAAGGGTTTTCTCTTGCACTTCTTGTCATGATTTTCTTATTACATTTTAAATGGTGCCTGATCTTGAAGATTATTTGATGACCTGATGATGCTGATATGCTTCTAACTTGGTTTATAATTGAGTTATTGATATGCATAATTGATGGATATCATAAATTTTTGTGGTGCAGGTTCTGTTAAAAGGATCTCATAGTGATGAATTGAAGAGGATCAAGGCTGTGGTACAGTGCGCAGTTGTGATGGCATATCACTTTATTCTAGAAACTTCTTTTCTTCTAGACCAGAAATCCATGTTCTCTACAATCACTTCTGGTGGAGTGGTTGGCCCCTTAACCACTAAGACCAAACCCATGCATATTAGCTCGTTTAGTTCAAGAGTGTCTCACAAGGAGAGTCCAACAGCAGTCGTGACTGGATATGGGAAAGATGCCCCTCTTTCCAATGGTTTTCATGAAGAAGCTGCTTCCGTATGTGAAAGTGACATTCCTATATCCAATGGTTCTGATGAAGAGGGGCCCCTTCACACAGAGGAATCCACTTCTAAAGTTGTCTCATCATTTGACCATGATATTCCTATATCCAACGGACTTTATGACGTTCAATTTCCAAGCACACACTTAATGTCAGGAGAGGAGTCTGCTACATCTTATGAGCCTCGGAGGATATCTACATCTTCTGAGATGTCATTTATTTCCGAGTCCCTTAAGAAAGTCATAGGGGAAAATCTCCCTCTTGTTTCTCCTTCTGCCTACCAGTCTATGTGTACATACTTTGAATTAAATGAACGGGAGTCAGATGCTCGGACTTCAGTAGTATCTGCTGCTTTGCCATCTGAAGCACTTCCTCAATGTGATGTAGAAGCAAAGAATTGTGGTAATGAGCAAAAGTTACTCAAGAATGACCCTGAGCCCTTGGCAGCTAGCTCTCAGGAAGCAGTGGATGTGAGAAATGCTGTAGATGATAGTGAGGACAGCACTCAGAGAAAGGATGATATCAGCACTGTGTTGGATTCTGAGAGCATTTTGGTGTTGATGTCTCGCCGAAATGCATATAGAGGGACTATCTGTGAGCAAAGCCATTTTTCTCATATCAAGTTCTACAGGAATTTCGATGTTCCTCTTGGAAAGTTCTTGCAGGAAAATTTGCTCAATCAGGTATCTCGGATCAGCACTACTGGCTGTGAACTTGTGATTGGTGTTTTTTGCTTTTTTT
This sequence comes from Dionaea muscipula, assembly GCA_028571145.1. NCBI lineage: Eukaryota > Viridiplantae > Streptophyta > Magnoliopsida > Caryophyllales > Droseraceae > Dionaea > Dionaea muscipula. Next base: position 2,085 of record JAOWBR010169389.1, read on the forward strand.
GCTTATCATTGATCATTTATGCGACTCCCATTCACCTAAAGGCCGTACGGCATTTAAAATAAAAGAGGAACTTAGATAAATTTACAATATCAATGTGACTCGAATCGCTATAGTAGCAATATATCCTATTGTTCTGTAGCGTCAAACTATGGATCTTTTGATCTCCGAACAATGAATACAACACCAAAACCAAACTCTGACAAGAGAAGAAAATGATTTGTGAAACTCTAGTTATTGAGGAAGAAACATGACCAACAATGTTGAGATAAAGATGCAAATTGATTTGCTACAGATCTAATAAAAAGTGATAAAAGGGTTTCTTATCTTAAATTGGTAAATATAGGTAGGGAAGTAGAAAGAATTGATTGAAATTTAACTTTCATTGCCAAAAAAATAAAAATTAATGTTGCTTTAGTACAAGGCAGAAAAAGAAATGTTTCAGAATAACAAGAAAGACAAACAATTGATATATCATTTGAAATATTTGATCTTCGCTGAAACTCTTTCTTTTTATTGTTGGATTTTGTCATGGGGTGAAACTTATTTACTTCGGCATGCAGAGTCTCCCATGCAAGACGTGCAGTGAGCTGCCCGTAGCTCATTATCACTATTACGCCCATCACAATAAGCAGCTCACAATAAGAGTAAAGCATCTCCAGAATAAGCATCTGCCTGGTGAATCTAAAGGAAAGTTATGGATGTGGAGTTGCTGTGGTAAATGCAAACCCAGTAATGACATTGCCAGAACTACAAAGAGAGTGCTGATGTCCAGTTCTGCACGTGGATTATCCTTTGGGAAGTTTTTGGAGCTAAGCTTGTCCAGTGATTCTTCCTTCAACAGGTTATCCAGCTGTGGGCATTCTCTACAAAGGGACTTCCTCCAATTTTTCGGGTAGGAACATTACATCCAGTAAGATTTCATTTATTACGTGCATTTCTCCCTCATATAGCATATCCCTCATTTATTATCTGGGTTCCCCCTCATCTGACTATTTGCTCTCTTTCATTTAACTTGCAGTTTAGGCCCCATGGTTGCAATGTTCAGATACTCCCGCGTAGCAACATATACGGTTTCTGTGCCATCCCAGAAGTTGTGTTTCACCAACTTAATTAAAGATGAATGGCTGAAGAAAGAAACTGAGAATGTATATCCTCTTCCAGTTATTTCACTTTGTTGCCGTCTCTTGGGGATGAAACTGTTGCCCACAAGGAGAAAAAAAATTAAAAGTTCATATACTATTGATGTTGGGCAAGTGACAAGTATTCTCTTCGCATTGCCCTTATAGACTGCTTCTTGTATTTGCTGCAGGTATACACAAAAGGCATATTGCTGTTTACCGAGCTCGCTAACTATTTGAAGAAGATCAAATCTCAATTTTCTGGCATGTCTTTCAAACTGTGTGGTTCTGTGAAAGAATTCTTAGATATTGAAGAGATGTTGTCCTTGGAGCGTGATGAATTTGAGGTTAGCCTCTTTCTTTCTGAGTTTGGAATTTGTATCTCTATTTCGTAACCTGAATCTCAGGTTCTAGGCCTGTGTTTCACAGTGAAAGCAGTGTTAAATCTAGATGTGGTTTTATGGTTTGATTACATAGTAGGGACTTCATCTTACTTGAACGTTCATATCCTTCTCTTATCGCATCTTCTACATAACTCATTCTTCTTTTCTACAAGATCAAAAAAAATTTCCAGAAATTATAGAAAATGGAAATGCTGTGACTTGGGAGTGTACTGACTTCAGAAGAAGTTACAGGTTTGGAAATAGATATATACTTATAATACGTGGTTTCTCTTGCAAAGTAAACTATATAAAGGCCTGTGCATGCACATCTCTCTATGTGCATGCGTGACAGAAAAAGTCTCCCTCGGTTAAATATATACGTCATCCAACAAAGAACCAGTGCAATGCAAGGAAAAAGTTTCCCTCAACTAAATATATACTTATCTGACAAAGAACAAGTGCAATGCAAGCTAACCCTGGTTTATAGTTCCCAGAAGAGGTTTAGAGAGAGGTTACACTGCACTTTGTTTCTGTAAGCTTCTTTGAATAGCAAAACCATTTTCCCTGAGGTTTTGTAGTGCTTAGGGTCTATGATTTGAAAGGGTTGGTGAATGAAGCAGACGAAGGATTCCCACTCTCTGCAAAGTACGAAACCATAATTCTAGGGTCTTAGTTTTTCTCTCTCTCCTTTCTCTTACACCTGTTTTTAGATTTATTTGTTTGATGGAGAAGGATTTCGATGTTGAATTCAGTAAATCTTTTCTGGCTGCTGCATGCAGGTGTATGCTTTGGTTATTTATTCCATCCTGTTTATGCCTGCCACTATGTGCACTTTTACCACTATGATTCAATAGCCATTGTTATTATCATTAGGATGGGTTTATCAATTTTCATCCATTTTCACTTGCATTGTATTCATAAATCAGGAGAATATCAAAACTACCTGTATTGATAACAGTCCATCCGTTCGCAATCTTCTCTGCTTGAATCGATTAAGATGGGAGCTTCTGCTCGAAGCATACATCTGGGTTCAACGAGTGCAGTTGTTGCTATCAGTTGATTCTGCAATATCTGATGTTACTGCTTCCAATAATCTGAAACAAGGGGTTATTGATCTGAAAAAAATTACGGGCACAGACATGGAAGCAACTCCAGCGACTACTGGAGGAGAAATGAAGCAGGCTGTTGCAAGATTTGAAACAATACAAGCTAGTGATGATAATGCAGGGATTGAGAGTAAAAAGTCTATTTTGAATGAGAGCCACGAAGCTCCTGAAAAATGTGCTGATATAGAGGTGGAAATTGAGAATCCTGCAGATACCGAGGAGGGACTTTCCTGTAAAGGTGTGGTTCAAGTAAGCGGAGAACAAGAACTTTTAACACGGTGCGCTGCGCCTGAAAATGTTACAAGCCCAAGCTTGGGTACGCCAGTTCCTGGTTTTACGTCTACACAAGGATTGGTGAATCCCACAAATCTTCCCTCTGATCATCAGGCTCATAAAGAAAATGGTGGAGCAGATAGTCTTCCTATACCAGACCTTTTATTAGCATGTAGAAGCATTCCTATTGGAGGTGACCAAGATTATGCTTCCTTTTCTGATAAAAATGCACTTGAAAAGACAAAATCGCCTCCAGCATTGGACTTTGGAGATTCGGAAGGATGGGTCTGGAACCCATTTTCAGTTATTCGGCAGGAATGCATGAAAGATCTTGAGAAGGGTCAGTTGCCAAATTTGGAGTATTCATCAAATGCTAAGCTCCCCCGTCTTTCAGATTTCTTGCCCATGGTTCATCAAGTGATCAATGATGAGAGGTCCAGGCTACAGATTCCGCTTGGTGATGGAAAGCACGTTGTGTTGGACTATGAGGGTGAAGTCTCAAGTATAATAGCTTGCGCTCTAGGCTTGATGAAATATTTAGCACATCCAATTGAGCATCCTAATGAGGAGACTCTCAAGGCCAACAGAACAGCTGAGCATCCGTCTGCCCTGCCACGTGCTGTTTCTTCACCTTATCCACATTTGTCTTCTAGCATCTCTTCTGATTTGAATATGATTCGTTCGGCATCAAGCTTGTCTTTAGAATCACACCTCTCTAGTTTTGACGGGTTGAATCTCTTGGACTCTTTGGTGTCTTTTGGGGCTCTTCATCCTGAGGTTCCTCTGGGGACGGAGAAGCATCCAGGGAAGGGAAAGTATTCAGTAGTTTGCATGTACGCCCAAGAATTCCGTGACCTTCGAGAAAGATGCTGTCCATCTGAGGTTGATTACATTGCTTCCCTTAGCAGGTGTAGAATTTGGGATGCCAAAGGCGGCAAGAGCAAATCATTCTTTGCAAAAACACTGGACAATAGACTGATCATCAAGGAAATCAAGAAGATCGAACTTGAATCCTTTATGAAGTTTGCCCCTGATTATTTCGGGCACATGAATCAGTCATTTGAGTTGGGGAACCAGACTTGCCTTGCTAAGATTCTTGGAATCTACCAGGTATGCTTAATTTGCTTAGCTTAGTCAATCAATGTGCAATGTTTACTTTGTTTTTCTGATTGATGGAACGGAACGAAACCATCTCATCTGCAGGTTACCATTAGGCAACCAAAGAGTGGAAAGGAGGTGAAGCATGATCTGATGGTGATGGAAAATCTGTCCTTTGGGAGAAACATTACCCGTCAATATGATCTGAAAGGGGCATTGCATGCTCGGTTCACTTATGCAGCCTCCGATGGTTCAGGGGACGTTCTGTTGGATCAAAATTTTGTGAATGACATGAATATATCTCCAATCTATGTTGGTCAGAAAGCAAAACGGCTCCTACAACGGGCTGTCTGGAACGACACCACGTTTCTGAATGTAAGTAACTACTTTCACTTACCTAGGCTAGCTCAGCTGTTTTCATTCATGTCAGGTATAACATAACATTCATATCATTCTGTTTATTATTTATTTATGGTTGTGCTTCACAGTCTATAAATGTGATGGATTATTCTCTCCTCGTGGGTGTGGATCGACACCGTCGGGAGCTTATCTGTGGGATTATTGACTACCTGAGGCAGTACACCTGGGACAAGCAACTCGAAACATGGGTAAAGTCCTCCCTTGTTGTCCCAAAGAATGTGTTGCCAACCATCATATCTCCCAAGGAGTACAAGAAAAGGTTCAGAAAGTTCATGGACACCCACTTCCTAACCGTCCCGGATCACTGGTGCTCTCAAAGATCCTCAAATCCTTGTAAGCTTTGTGGGATCAAGGGTGAGTGACTGACTGACGATCGATTCAAGAAGCAGGAAGAGCAGCTGAGCTGAATGGTTTTTGAGTTTAGCTCCTCTCTCTTTTCCTAGTCTTAATCCCCAATGAGACCTGTAAATAGATGGATGGTTGGTTGGTTATAGTGAAACTAAACTCCTCCTCCTCCTCCTCCCTGTTATTCTGCAGTTTTAAGTGAATCTCGGGGGATAATAGTCGTGTTAGAATAGGTCAGGTCTGGTCTCTCAATGCCGGGCTGGGCTTGTGCTTGTATTAAGTTTTGTAATTCTTCTTCTACTGAGGATTTGTGTAAAGAATATCGATCGATCGATCGATCGAGGTAAAGGTTCCCTATTATTTTGGAATCAAACCATAAGTAATATGTTTGTATATGTTTCATGTTACAAACATGGTGCCTTAAATGTTTTAGAGTCGGGATAGTTTTTGAAGATTAATTGGATAAACTTGAGATATGTTGAAGGAAGAGTAAGCCTTGGATGCTATGATAGCACTGGCTGCTTCTGTGTTGTGTTGAGCATCGAAGAAAACATAGCTGCTCCTATTCGGACAAACTCCACCAGATCCCTTGCAGAGTATCCCCGTTATCGAAAGTTCACAGCATGCGCTCTTCACATTGCTGAAACCTACAAATTAACCAACCATGAAGATCACGATCATGATCACGATCACGATCACGAGTTAATTAATTAATTAATTAATTACCTTTTGAAGCAGGATTATGCAGGATGTCGTTGATGATATTGTAGGCATTGACAACAACAAAGTGAGACCCAGGCAAGTGAACTGTGAGTGCATCGACTAGGCTTATCAATCGTTTGTTGAAGAGTTTAGCAGCAGAGTTCATGTCCTTTTGGCAGCGGCAGCGCTTGTTGGCCGCCCTCACCACTGGGACACATCCAATTGGGTTTACTCCAATTAATGCAAACTTCCTTGCTCCCAACTTGTACAATCTCTGCTCTGCCCAATTAATTCATCAACACACTACCAATACAGCAATATTCAATACATACATATGATATATGAGAACGGATCCACGTACCTTTTTTATCCTCTTTTTCACCCATCATCAAAACCATTGGATTTGAGGTGAATAGAGGGATAGGATTACATACTAGGTGATAGTGGAGCCTGCATTTCATTAAATGCTGGCTCCAATACAGCAATACTCAAATACTCAATACACACACAGGGCATTTGGAAACGGTCAAAAGTGCCGACCTCCTACTTTTAGAAGATTTTTTAATGATCTGAACCGTTGGATGTGTTCAAAACATGTTTTTAGGGGTGATAAAAATTTCAAGCAAAAAGAATACCGAAAAGACCTTCATCCGATCATATTTTTACTGCAACGGTTAGATAAAAAAATATCAAAAACTCCTCTCTTGGTCTTAATTAGCAGCTGGCTCACAGTCACTCACCTTGAGCCGGTGAGAGTAAGCTGAGATGAGGTCGTCTGTGAAACTGTGGAGGCCGGCAGGCCCGGCACCGGCACCACCAGGTCGAGAACCAGAACCAGAACCACTTAGGAAGTAATTGAACTGGTAGTCATTTCCTCCGGCCGCGATGAGGATTAGGTAATGAGGGAGCATCTGCTGCCTTGTGCAGCTCAACATGGATTCCAGCTTAGGCAACGTCTCCTCCTCAAAGTTGCTGATCTGCTCATTCAGATTCATCACTTTACCCTGTGCATGCCATATAACGCAAATTTTACGCAACCCCAATGGAACAATTATGCAAATTTGTCAATCCAAAGCTATTTAGTTTACTATAATTTGTCAATATCACTTTATCGTTATGCTGCTGTGTTTTACCATTTTCAATTTTTCCTACCATTATATTTTGGCTATAAAATCATTCATTTTATAATTTGTCAATCCAAGGTATTTGTATTGTCAAATTTGGCTTTGCATATAGCAAAGTTATATTTTTGCATAGGTTTTTATTTGTTTCTCATTAAAATGAGTTCTAGAATAGGTAAAAATAAAATTTAGCAATAATAATATGTGATTAGAGATTTGTTGTACGTACCATCAACACGATGAGTACTCTTCTTATTAAATCAATAAAAAATAATTTTAATTTTTTTTTATTTTTTTTTCTATTTTCTCTCCCATCCTTTTCCCTCTCCCTCTCTTCTCCCTCTAAACAAAAGTCTCATCAAAGATTCAAAAACAATCTTTTTATGTAATATAGACGATAATCAATATATTGTCTAAAAAAATTTAAGAATTTAATTATGATATTTTTAATTTTTATCAATAATATTTTTAAAAAAATTGAGTGTGATTGAAAATAAGAGAGGAGAGAATGAGAATAAAAAGATAGAGAAAAGATGGATGATTTGACATATATAAACGGATAATTAAATTGGGTAATTTTTACATCTAGCATCATGATCATCATCAACGGTTTCACGACGACCACTTTTCACTAGATGATGGGATCGACCACATAAGAGATATGCACACAAAATCCGATAAATATACATATTTTTTCATATATTACCGTGATGGAACCGGTCTGGTTGAGTATGCCAGAACCACCTGAACCATAGTTGACACCATGCAGGATGGTGGAGCCTGTAGCAGCAAAGGGATCGAGAAATGGAGGAAGGAGGGGGATTCTAAGAAGTTGGGCGAGGAGGTCGGCGAGATTCTTGCCGTTTGAGAACCTACCGGTTGGACCAAGAGGGGAGAAATCAACACCGTAGGGGAAGTAGTTGGCCTTGCCTAGAGTGTCGAGGTAGTTGTTGTTGCCATTGTCAACAATTGAGCTCCCAAATACAAACATTCCCTGGAATCCACCACCAGCTTCTTTACAACAAGGATCAACAAGATCAGCAACACCAAGACAAGACATTACTATGATCAAGAGCAATATTAATGTAGCAGCAATAGCCCGCAAAGCCATGGAATAAGATTGGTGATGATGAGGAGGGGAAGCTTGGAGTTGGTGTGGTGGAATGGAATGGAAGGAAACTTAATTATTTCACATGAAGAGGAGAGGAGAGGAGAGGTTCTCATTAGGGCAACTCCGGTGTCAAATATTAAAATGACAATGCTAAAATCATAAAATAACAATAAATATTATAATTTTACTATAATTTGACAATGCTATATTTTTTGTTGGTTGTTGTGTTTTATTGGGAAAAAAAAAAGAAGGTTGAGATTGATTTGCTAAAAAATGATAAAATTGCTAAAAGTTATGTTAAATATGGCAATAGATTTAGCATTGCTATTTTTTTGAGAGGTGAGATAACATTGTCTTGGAGTTGAATTTTCAACTATTATTGTTATAAAATAGCAATAACAGGTAAAAAAATTGTCCATTCATCACATTTATGTCATTATGTCATCTCGATCTTTTGAATTCAATTAATATACACGACATTTTAACTTGAATTGGAAACTAACGCCATCAATGAAATCCTACATCTGTACGCTTCCTACAGATCAAGTGAGCTAGTAGTATTCATTCATGAGTACTGACAATTAAGTTATGTTTGAGGGTATCACATTTGGAGTTGGACCGCTGAATCTTCGTGCAAATTGGGTACTTAGCTAGCTCCTTGCTGCTGTTGGGTCTGGGTTGGGGTTGGATTTGGGGTTGGACTTGGGCTTGGTTCATCAATACATTCAGGAAAAAAAAAAGTTTATTATTTTAACCGATCAGTCCAAAAAAGAGGGATTCTATGTTGGGACTTGAGAGTACAACCTTTAGGAGCTAGGGTTCAAAGACTTGCGACCACATAATCATACATGGATATGTTGTCTCAATATAGTTTAAATTGATGAGTTATACGTCAGTACACATATATGTTATCATGACTATTAGACGGGAAGACAACTTTGTCTTGACCGACGAAGGGCTATTAAAGGGGAAGACAATTCCATAAGCTTTTTTAATGAGGGTGAAAGAGAGATGAACGAGTTATATTATATGAGTGGCGGGTGTAGAAAGGGTTAGCACCTTGACCTATGTTATTGGAGACGATGGGTTGTAAGAAGGCAGTGTCGATTGATGTTTGGAAGACTTTGTGACAGGTTGGAAGGAAGTGTTTGACTGTTTGTGTGAGTTATTTAATAAGATCCTAAACACGGAGATGGTGAGAGTTTGGCGAAAAGGTATAATTATACCTCTTTGTAAGAATAAAGGGGATCTGCACGAATATACAAATTATAGATGAATATTTATTATTTAAGTTTATGAGTTACGCTATGAAGTTATGGGAAAAAAGTGATTGAGTGAAGGTTGCAAAGGGTGACGAGTGTAGCCGCAAACCAGTTTGGGATATGTCAGGACGATTTACTATGAGGTCATCTACTTGATGTGTGGTGTGGTAGCGAAGTTTAGAAAAAGGAGAACAAACCTGCATTTGGTCTTCATTGACCTTGAAAAGGTGTATGATAGGGTGCCGAGAGATGTGGTTTGGTGGGTGTTACAAAAGAAGGGAGCAAGTAAGAAATATATTGATGTTATTAAGAATACGTATGCAGAAATGACAATGTGTATTAGGACGATCGGAGGGCTCACTTACGATTTTTCGATTATTGTTGGTGTGCATTAAGAGTTAACAGTGAGTCCGTATTTATTTGTATTTGTTCTAGATGAGCTCACAGGGAACGTGGGTAAAGAAGCACCTTGGTGCATGATGATAT
>JAOWBR010169399.1:0-12427 GCA_028571145.1 Dionaea muscipula
ATGCTAGGAAGGAAAAGAAAAGAAAAATAACCCGCTCCAGAGGGCCGGGTTATTACAGGTACACGTCTTCGAGAGACAACACTCTATTTTATAGTTAGTATTACTTCCTCTACTTGAAGTGACATCTGACTTGAACATCATAGAGATCTTCTCAGTGATAAAACCTCATGCCCCATTAACGTACGTAGTGTGCTACGTGTGCAGTTGACGGGCAAGTGGCACTTAAGCGCATCCACTTCATCGTTTTTAAAAAGTGACGATAATAGAACTCAAGCCCTGTTTTATAGGGTTGTCGAGCTCGAACCTATAATACATTAACCGAGCCGAGCTTGGATATGAAGATACCCAACTCGACTTGTTTACACTCCTATATCAATTAAAAACAAATTTGCCCGCAGCAATAAATCGATGCACATTGCAATTAAAAATTAAGTATAGATATTAGATACTACGACTTCATCAATGACTTGGTTTTTATCTCCTTTTTTTCCCTTCTGAGTTGCACATTTTTGGTTACAAGTTAGCATGTTCATTGGTACACTTGATTTTTTAAGTATATCGTACGCAAAATACTCTCACATTCATCCTTCTAATTTTTTTATCCAAACTCAATTTTTTGAGTTTTTTTATATACTCAATACAATTCAATACTCTCATATCCACCACTCTCTTAATTTTCCCCTCATCAATCCAAAACTCACACCTTTGAGTTTCTTATTGAGCTTCTTTATCCAATTGTTACACAATACTCTCGCTATTCACCGTCAATTTTTTCATCCATGTGCCAATGAATATGCTCTCCTTAATCAAAACTCATCTTATCTTCTCCCAAGATAAGAAAAACTATGGATGTACACGAGTTAAGCCGACTCGAATATCTTTATTAACGAGCTAAGCTGGTTTAATTATAACGAGTTTGAGCTGAACCTCGAGCTTGACGGACTCACAGTGACAAGGTTGGAACTCCGCTCAATCGGCTCAACAAGCACTATATCGAACTCGAGCTCTGATTTCAATTCAATTTTTTATTTATTTTAAATTTTTATAATATTTGGATATAATTTTAGATATTTAAGTAATATTATTTAATTATAAAAAAATTAAAAAAAAAATTGAAAAACTCCTTAACTCATTCGGCTTGTTAAGTTAACGAGTTTTTTCACCGAACTCGACCTTTTAGAGTTCGATCTGAAGCCCAACTCGAGCCGAGTTTTTCGAATAGAATCACAAGTTGAACTCGGGTTGTATCTTATCATCTACATCCCTAAGAAAAACAGACCAAAGCACCATGGCATCATCCACTAATTAACTAGTCTCATATAATCTCAGAAACATAAACAAGTAATTAAAGAGAGAAAACTCAAAAAAAGTTAGGCAAAGTGACTTGTAAACCACTGAGATTTATATATTTACCATCTTTATCTTAAAATTAGCCTCTTGGCAATTGTCCACCATGTCTACTTCATCATTGGCCTCTGTAAGGCGCCAAATCAACCTTTCACTCCTTCAAACGGCAGTTAGGTACAGAACACATCAATTTCTTTATTCTTCTTCTTCTTTCATCCTTTCGCACTGGACATGTAAACCCTTATATTAACCCTGACGATTTTGCTCTCGATTCTTCAAACAAAAATTTTCGTCCATCTTCTCACCTTTTCTTCTTCCCATGATGCTTGGATTTTCTGTCTTTGTAAAGTTGTTGATCTCTCTATGCTTGGCCACTGTTGTTTTTGCTGATGATAAAGATGGTGGAATAGCTGATGATCGAGCATCGCTGCTCTCGTTCATGTCAGGCATCGATCTAGACCCAGATCATGATGCAGTACTGTTGAGGAGCTGGGACTCATCCAGTTTCCATGTCTGTAATTGGACAGGAATTGTCTGCAATGGAAACAAAGGCCGAGTGGTCGAGCTTGATCTCAGCGGCCTTGGGCTAAGTGGCAAGATTTCGCCAGCCCTTGGAAACTTGTCATCCTTGAAAGTTCTTGATCTATCAAGCAACTTGTTTCGCGGCCAAATCCCCGCCGAGTTAGGATGTCTTTTTCAGCTTCAACAGCTTAGCCTATCTTACAATATCCTTCAAGGTAACATCCCTGTTGAATTGGGATACCTTAACCAACTAGTATATCTCAACTTGGGAAGCAATCTGCTAGTGGGTCAAATTCCTTTAGCCATTTCCTGTAACGGGTCATCTCCTTCCTTAGAGTACATGGACCTCTCCAACAACTCTCTTACTGGTCGAGTACCAGTAGACAACCAATGCCATCTTACTGAGCTCAGGTTCCTGCTGCTGTGGTCGAACCAGCTCGTGGGTCAAGTCCCTTCAGCACTTTCAAACTCCTCCAAGCTTCAGTGGCTCGACCTGGGATCAAATTTTCTAAGTGGGGAATTGCCATCTCAAATCATATGCCATTTTCCCATGTTACAGATCCTCTATTTATCCTACAATGACTTTGTAAGCCACGATGGTAACACGAACCTTCATCCCTTCCTCTCTTCGTTGACCGCCGCGTCCAACCTACAGCAACTAGAATTGGCAGGAAATAATCTAGGCGGAACATTGCCTCCTATCCTCGGCGATCTTTCAACTAATCTTGTTCAAATCCATTTCGAGAACAATCTTATCCACGGTCCGATTCCTCCAATGATCTCAAACCTCATCAACCTCACTTTGTTAAACTTGTCCGGTAATCAGTTGAACGGATCAATACCTCCGGCTCTCGGTAAATTAGGAAAGCTAGAAAGGCTCTTCCTGTCAAACAACTTAGTAGCTGGCGAAATCCCGTTTGAGTTGGGTCATCTTACCCATCTGGGATTGCTAGACCTATCGGGAAACAAGCTCGTGGGATCAATCCCACATAGCTTGGCTAGTCTTACTCAGTTGAGACTACTCTTTCTCAATGAAAACAAGCTCTCAGGAGACATCCCCCTGGGGCTTGAAAACTGTGTCAACTTGGAGATCTTAGACCTTTCACACAATCAAATTTCTGGAGAAATCCCAAAACACGTAGCAGCCGGGCTTAGTGGCTTGTCATTATACTTGAACCTCTCGAGTAACAAGTTGAACGGTCCTGTACCGTTGGAATTAAGCAAAATGGAGATGGTCCAGGCCATTGATTTATCAATGAATGATCTCAACGGAACAGTACCGTCACAGCTAGGTAGCTGCGTTGCACTGGAGTACCTGAACCTGTCAGGCAATCACTTGGAGGGTATCCTGCCAACAGAACTCGGGCAACTGCCTTTCCTTCAAGTGCTTGATATGTCGATGAACCAGTTGACAGGACAAATACCGGAGTCTCTTCAAGCATCTTCAACGCTTAATCAACTTAACCTTTCTTTCAACAACTTCTCCGGCTATGTGGCAAACGAAGGTTCATTTGCAAACCTGACCATTGCTTCTTTCCTACAAAACTATGGCCTCTGTGGCTCAATCAAAGGAATGCCCAGATGCGGAAAGACCAAGTCCGCCCACACTTTATTACGTGCAATCCTTCTACCATTGTTTCCTGCTCCAATCTTGTGCTTTCTTGGTTACTTGCTAAGGAGTAGAAACAAGAAAGTAAATAACCTTGAAGGGGAAGAAGATATGGAAGATCAGAGACAGGAAGTAGCAGAACAACCCAATTACCCCAGAATCTCACACAGGGAGCTTATAGAAGCCACTGGCGGCTTTACTAGTTCAAGCCTCATCGGGTCAGGGCGATTTGGGCAAGTTTACAAAGGGACTCTTTGTGATAACTCGAGTGTAGCAGTGAAAGTTCTGGATTCTAAAGCCTCTAGAGATGTTAATGTTTCCTTCCAGAGAGAGTGCCGAGTGTTGAGGAGGACGAGGCATAGAAACTTGATAAGGATCATAACTGTGTGTAGTGAACCAGATTTCAAGGCCTTTGTTTTCCCATTGATGCCAAATGGGAGCTTGGAGAGGCACCTTTACCCGTGCAGCAGCGATCTGACTCGTAATGGGTTGGATTTGAGGCAGCTGATAAGCATCTGTTCTGATGTAGCTGAAGCAGTAGCCTATTTGCATCACCATTCCCCGATTAGGATTATCCATTGTGATCTCAAACCGAGCAATATCCTTCTCGATGATGCCATGAGTGCTCTAGTCACTGATTTTGGGATTGCAAGATTGATTGACTGTGGAGCTGAGAATTATGCCAACTCAAGTACATGTGCTTCTTCTACTCACGGCTTCTTGTGTGGCTCAGTTGGCTACATTGCTCCTGGTACGTGACTGACTCAACATGGCCTCATACACCGCTAGCTCTCACGTTTGCTTGCTTGGTCATCTTGTTCCTTATCATAAGAACGTAATAACTGGTTCGTTTTTTTTGAACAGAATATGGATTAGGGAAGAGCGCTTCACCACAGGGAGATGTCTATAGCTTCGGGATTCTCCTGCTGGAGATTGCTACAGGAAAACGACCCACGGATTTGCTATTTCATGAGGGTTCAAACCTGCATGAATGGGTTAAGAGTTCATACCCCTATAAACTCGAGCAGATAGTGGATCAGGCATTGGTAAGATTTTCTGGATACTGCAACACATCAGCTGCTGATCAGAAATCCCGTGATGTTGTTGTGGAACTGATTGAGCTTGGCCTGATGTGCACTCAAAACTCTCCTTCCGCTCGACCGAGCATGCTGGATGTGGCCCATGAAATGGGCAGGCTCAAGAAGTACATCTCAAATCATCTGCTGCTACAAGGAGATGACTCAAAGGCTTCACATTCTCTATGAAGGCATGTACAGACCTTTTGAACTTTCCTAGTAGTAGTTTTCCGAATAGAAAGAAAAGCTTGCAAGAGTGGATTAAGGAGGATTAGTATGGACTTCAGCTCGCAGCTTGCTACACTTACTTAATGGTCAGAAAAAAGCATGTATGATTATCAGAAAACAGCAAGCTGACAAATTTGTGCACAGTGCATTTAAAGCAGCATAAGAAAATGAATTAATACACGCGATGTAAAGCTATGAAACTGTTGATGGTACAATGAAAAGAATCAACAGAAAGTCATCAGAATCTATTGACAAATCGAAGGACATTGCTTTGACATAGACAAGAAATCAATATCTGAAGTGTTTGAGCTTGAATTTTTGAGGCATCAACAACTGAACCTGACACAATCACATTTCAACAACTAGTATAGAACACAAAACTACCCCAATGTACATGAAAGATAGAGAACATGCTGCACAAATCTAAGTAAGATTTCAAAAGGAGCACCCTTTAGCTATATATTGTCACATATAAGCTAACAATCAATAATCACAAGAGTATTGACACCTCAACAAACAATACGAGAGTATGTATTCCATCATCTCCAGGTCCCACCTTCACAGAAGCAATCCAAGCCTTTGATAATCCGTAATGGCACATTTGTTAGCAGCTCTATCCAAATTGCCAGCATCAAAGAGGTTGATTAAGGAATTGAACATGTATAAACAGAAACTTTGTCTGAAGTTAAAGCCAGAAATGCAGCATAGCCTGTTATGGCAGGGAAAATCAATCGTCAAGCTTTCCATTATATATGGTTAAAAACAAGATGAAGAATTCTTATGCAGTCTACCTTAGATTTCTCAAACAAGATAAACACTGTTGGCAAATTTGCCTATTTTTAATATGTTGATGTATGCAAGTCTAGATGAACAGAATTTCTAAATCAGATAAAAGCAGTATACAATACAGGAGAAATTGAGAGACGGGAATAGTCATACACGTAAGAATCTTACATCTGAAAGTGAGGCAAGTTCTGGATTTTGCGAAGAAGTGGAATTCTTTGTTTTCCAGCTCATCACTTCATCTTGTATTACGTTGAGTTGCTGCTTGATTTCCTTCAACAGTTTCAATCCTTCTTCTCCTGTTTCAGCGGTAATTTCTTGCCTGGTTGTGATTCTCTCATCCTCGAGACTTTTCAGCCTCCTGTTCAGCTGCTGAAACTCAAGGTCGGCAACAGCAGGATGTTGGTAGTATAACTGACGCTCGATGGTCGATGCTTCACTCGGTTTAGAAGATTTATTATCACTGTCTGGAGTGAGTGATAATCTCTTGTCCCGACAGCTTCTGTCAGAATTATATGAGTTGACAACTTCCTGCAAATCCAGCTTTCCAAGCCTTCGATCAACTTCCATATTCAACTTCTTCTTCTCCTTCCTCTCAAATACACGGCCACGGTAATGGGCAGATGCTTGAGGGACTTCAAAGATATCTTGGACTTCAATGGGACTAGGACAGTCACTAATTGTTGCAGACTCTGATAAATTTTCACCCTTTACCCGTTCATCGGGTTTAGAAGGTGATTCCTGCCTTGTTGGATCATGCAGTGAGCTTATACTTGTTTGCGAGTTTGATGAGTGAGAC
Organism: Dionaea muscipula; assembly: GCA_028571145.1. Lineage (NCBI taxonomy): Eukaryota > Viridiplantae > Streptophyta > Magnoliopsida > Caryophyllales > Droseraceae > Dionaea > Dionaea muscipula. Next base: position 6,365 of record JAOWBR010169399.1, read on the forward strand.
CTGGAGAAACCATTTGTACTCGCTGCTTTACTGTTTTCACAAAAATCGTTATAAGTAGATAGCTCTTTGACACGTTCATCTAATTTCCTTATCTGTTCCCAGTATGTATTGTAGTCTCCCAAGGTACTAGAGTTCTCCAGCTTTCTATCAGCAGTTGTATCCTGTTCTTTGATTTCCTCCAATGTTTTTGGGCTGCTTTCTGAAGATTTTTCTCCTCCAACGAGTGAGTCGCCATTTTTTGGAAAAAGCGGAGGCAAAGAATTACCCCTTCTCAGACGTCGGGCTCCTTTGTCTCCCATCAATCCATTCCTCATCAACATGTTCTCTGGATATTGTGTTCCACTGACACCCAAGTCGCTATACCCCATGCTTAGAAGGTTGAATCTATATGCCTGAACTTGGAATTCGAGAGAAGCAATCTGCATTTCCTTCTGATATATAAGTTCTCGAAATATTGCAAGAGCCTCCTCGGCATGGAACAGCTTCTCCTCTGCTATTCGCTTGTACTGGCTTGCTTCCATTTCAACAGCAGCCTTTTCACCTTGCAAGCGCAACATCATGGACAAAGCCTCGCTGGTTGCAGTTGCAGCAGCTTCTCTCTCAACATCCAACTCGTTGTAAAGCTGTTGAAGCAGTTCTTGTTGAGCATGGAGAGTTTCTTTCAGAATGGCAACACCCATTTCAGGAGTTCCTAACGACATCGTCCGATCAGCCATAATACACAAAATGCTTTCTGCCAGCAGAATTACCCTTCAACACCGAAAAATAGAGTAAACATCAATCAATGGCTTTTAAGATCAACAGAACACTCATCCCCACTATATATGAAAAGAGGCTTGAACCTAAGGGAAATTACAAAGCGCTCACATGAATCCCCTGACATACCATTTTATCTGTTCATCGAAATGGGATTCTGATAACATAGTCAAAAAACTTCAATCTATGATATGACCCAATATTAAGATCCAAATGTTCAAAATATCTTAAAGTTCACTCTCATAAATATATGAGAATAGTCAGCTTGTCAGGTGGAATACTCTACGAGCTGACATGCGGCTTCCACATCATGGGATGACAACATTGAATGAGTCGAGCACTCAATAGGGAAACAGAGGAACCGACTTGACGACTTCCTTCCAATAGGAATAAGATCGATATTCACCACTCAAGTGACTGAAATCAGTTGTCTATAAATACCCCTCACATTCAGTGCAAAAAGTATGCAGTAAATACATCTTTTAACTCTCAACTTCATAGTTCGGATTCTTCATTCAGTGCATCGAATAGGTAATCGCGATGACACCTCGGGAACTTTCTCGCATTTTGATACTTGTGTAGATTACGGCGGAATGACGTAATCAATTTGCACAAAAGGATAACGAAATTCTCGGCCGATATGTGTTATCAGATCCCATCTATTATATACGTGTTAGTTTCTCACATTGTGTTAGTTTCTCACATTGATGTTTAGGATTTTTTCCCTCCCCTTTGGCTCTATATATAGGTTTTGTTTTTCCCACATTGATGGTGTGGGTTTTGGACTAGGTTGGTGGAGTCTATTAATAGCCTTGTCCCTTCCTTGTTTTAATTCATCAAAGTAATATACAAGAAACTAGAATATTCTCCGAAGTCTTGAACTAAACTAGAGAAAATTTCCATCTCTAGAAAATAAGGTATGAAGGATTCACCTTTTCTAGCCCTAATAATGACAAACTTGCGAACGTAGACTAGCACATGCATATTTAAGGTTAATTCGCTATGATACCCTAATCCCACGTCCGTGATTGGAGGAGATTGTAACTTAAAATATATAAGTCTAATAAGTTCCATCTCCGACAAGAACACATCTTTTGAATCCAAAGCTTTAGCTTTACACTCGTGCGCTAAAGTAGCCAAGAAAAACACACAACCAATTATGGTTGATGCTCGCACCAATTTGACTGCCCCTCAAAGTGGCCGAGTATTATCATATTAGTAAGTATGAGTCAGCATAATAGATCTCATCTAACGATATGGCAACTCAAGATCAAGGTTCCAGATGAATGAAGGAGAAAACAAATGGAACAGATAACAATTCTAGTCACCAACACACTCTGATACAAAGCAACATACTGGAGCAAGTTCCAACACCATAACCAATCCAACAAACAAAGAATAACAAGAAAGAAAGATCGTACCTCATAAAATGCTTGAGGTGGAGGGAAATCGATATTCCTCCGAGGAATCTGATCTCGGACTGAGATGAAACACAGGCACAACAATGGCGACGGTGATCACCGGAGACCTAATAATCCTCATTTCAAAAGCGGAATCATTCGATGAATATGATGAATTTAGGGATGATTTGGGAGCGGCGACGACGACGAAGAAGAAGAAGGAAGGAAATTTGTTGACAGATTTTTGAATTGTGTAACGTAATAACAAAATCTTTAAAAAAAAAGAGAGAACAAAACAAAATCCTGAATCCGACTTGGGGATTCTTTGATTGTGTATTTTTTACAGTGAAATCCAGACAAAAAGTTTGGTGAGGAACAGGCAAGATGACGAGAAAGAGCTTTTTTTTCTGCAATAATTTTGTCTTCGCTTTTTGTGCCAATTCGTAGTTTGAAACTGAAACCAATTTTTCAGTTTTTTTCCTTCCCCCAAAAAGAAAAAAAAAAGGAAAGAAGAGTTAATGCTTCGGTGAACAATTGTATAATATGTATGTTATAATATTGAATGAAGCATTCGCATATAAATGGCTACCTAATGAATTGATAATTTGATACATGTATCCCACAACTTTTTAAAAAAATGACAATAAATTAATTTTATATGTAAAGTTTTTTTATGTTGATTTAAACGAGATATGAAAAAATATAATTTGACAAGGCCATATAGATCTTAGATGATGGATTATATATGAGTAAGCATGTCAACTTTTTTATTTTTACACAGTAATTGATATTTGTAGAGTCAAAATTTAGAATATTTGTTTCTTATAAATACCGTAAATTAACAATAGTCTTCATCCTTATAAAGTGTAAATTCAACATTTTAACCCAATGTTTAAACCTATGAATATTGGGACAAAAATTCGTCCAACCAAAAACATGGAATTGGATTTTATATTTAAAAAATTCCGAGTTGATTCGATTTTGTGTAAACCTTTTTTATGAATATATACGTGGACAGGTGATTTTGATGAAAAAAAATGGATTCAAACTGTCTGACATGTTACGATTCAGAGAATCAGTCTAATCCAATCCTTATTTGAAGTTAAATTCCCAGATTTAGTATTTTTAACAAATTTTCAGACCAATTTTGTATTGACAATAAAAATTTATACACAAAGTCAGATTTAAGCTCAGCTTTAATCACATCTAATTGTTGATCACTTATAAGTATCATATTGTAAACATCAACAGTAAACTGTCCAATCTCCATTAATTTAATCCGTAGAATAATCACAGGGAGGAGAGGAGAGAGATGATTAATAATGGTGTCCTCACGATGCATTTAAAAAGTCGTTGGCAAATCCAAAGTCCAACGGCTACCAAATTAAGCTCCCACTGTCCCACATCCCCGCGTCGGCCACCAGGCACGTGGCCCGTAGGGACCAGAAATGACAAATATGTAAATCTCTATAAATTTTAAGGCTGGGCCTTGGGTAAACGATTTTCCCTGATTGGACCAATACTTTCAGCCCAGTCCATTTCCCACCAATTCCTTCAGCCCTTGTCAACCTTAAAAAACGAACAATACAGAAGATCCAGTGCTGCTGCGCAGTACAAAATTGCTCGGGCCTGCGAAGGAAACACACGACCCCACCTGCAAACACACTCATAACCCTCCCCCTCCTCCCTCCTCCCCTATCACTTTGTAGGTCAGCTCGCGTGTTTTGTTTGCAACGCCTAACAAAGCTCTACACGGCGGGAAAGGGAGCAGAATCGAAATTGCTCCATAGTGCGACCTTTGTGTGCGAACTGGTGTGCGACATCTCACGACCCTCTCCTCCCCCACTTGTCAACTTATCTCTCCCCCACTTGCCCCTCTTACTTCGTAGGCTCACTCATATGTTAGGGTTGCACTACCTAGCATCAGGCGGGGCCCATGGGGGAGAGGGAAGGCAAGACCATGGGAGGAGTTTAATTAGTTAATTCGGTAATAATACAGTGTTAGGATAAGTTCGTTGAACTTGAGTTGTGAAGCCCACATTTGTTTTTAGTTGGACCAAATTAATTTTTTGGTCCAATCTATCTACACCGTTGGATGATCAATAACCTAATCAATCCACACCGTCCATTGAAGTTTACCCTACTTCTACCCTAATTAACCAACTATGGTTAATCCCACCCTACCTTGGTCAATTAGATCTGATTAAATCAGATCTAACCTGATGTTCTCTCATTCTCTCGGTCACATCTCACCTGGGCTCCCTCTCTCTCTGGTTCTCACCCTTTCCCTGTTCCTGGTGGTGGGTTTGTTGGTGGCTATTTGTGGTGTTTAGCCTGTCCGGGTCACGATTTGGGTTTTGATCATCGTGTTTAGCCTGCCCGGGTAGTGATTTTCACCTTTTTCTTGGGTGATCATCACCGGTGTTCGTGTGTTCTTGGAGACTTTCTCGTATTGGGAAGATAAAGAGATAGATCTGATGATTGTAAGTATATGTCCAACCTGAACCCACAAATGGTATAACTCTAACAAATACGTTTTCTGATTTGAATAAAAACGCTGATTGTTTCATTGATTGAGAAGTTTGTAAATCACTTTGATTATACTCATGGACGCACAGATAGATTAAATCAGTATGTAAATTTATATAAAATACACGTATTATACACTTTAATTCTTATTCTTCTTTTTAGTTTTTATTATTTTAATAATTGTTTTTATCATCCACCCCTCATCCCCAAACCTATTGAATAATATTTTAATATTTTGTTTATATACTAGGTTGAGATGTTTTCGGTTCATAAAAAAAAAAAACCGTAATGGTTGGCTTTTTTCGGATCGGAATCGTCGGTAAACACACGACGATTTCATGATCAAGCTATCATGTATTTTCTAACTTTTATGCGACCGGATTTGATGATCAAACTATCCTATAATCTTCAGTTGTTTTTAAAACAAATAAATTTTAAAAGTTGGAGAATCGGCAGGATTTGATGATCAAACCATCATTCATTTTTCATCTATTTAAGAAAAATAAAAAGTCCGTGAATACACTGCGTCGTCATTTTGTATTATCTAGTATATTGAAATCGTTATAAAAACCGACTGGTTCCTTTTCTGAATCAGTGTAAAAAAACCGACGATTTTGTTCCCGAACAAGAACCAAATATTAATTGGTATAAAAAAAGTGTGAGAGCATCGTTACCACACTCGTCCAGGGGCGGAGTTAGAAATGAAATATGAGGGGGGCCAACAAAAAAAATATAATAAATATCAAAACTCTTATATTTATAACAAAATTATAATGACCAAAAATCAGATTTGATGAATAGTAACCAATAATAATATTCGTATTACAACGAGAAATAGTCGACAATGCAACCAACCTATACTAATATAATTTTAATCATCCAAAAAAAAAAAAAATCACCCATCAAAATAGCTATCAAAGTATGTACAAATTAACACTTTCAGTTAATTAACCTCAAAAAAACAATTTTAAAAATAAAATACAAAGACGAAGAGAGAGTGGAAAGTAAAAATTAAAAAAGACAGAGGGAGAGAGAGGAAAGTAGAAATTGAAAACTTTTAAAAAAGAAAGGAAGAATTGGAAGCTAAAACGTGAGAATTGGGATTCCCAATAACTCAAATAGAGAGAATAGAAAGTTTAAAAGCTAAAAAATGGTTACTATATTTTACATGTATAATCTATAGATTAACTTTTTTTTGGAAAAGTGGGGGGTGTCATGGCCCCTATCAGCCCCTCTTTCCCTCCTTCTATGCACTTGTCAAATTGATTTTTTAGCCAAAGTGGGGAGGGATAATATCTAAAATTAATACTTTAGTCCAATAGCAGCCTTGCTATTTTGCCCAAAAATTTTGCAAGTGACGAGTCACTGTTCACTCGTC
>JAOWBR010169400.1:0-11509 GCA_028571145.1 Dionaea muscipula
TATTTATGCACCCCAATTATCCACTCCCCCCAATATGGCCACATTGGTATGAACACGTATCGCCAGAGTCAGGAGGATGGATAGAAAAATATGACTTAGGTTTACGCTTATGGGATGCACTATTTGGTGCTCGTAATTAACATTCACTTTCAATATATATGAGTGTTTTAATGTAAATATGAATTGAGTTTACTGTTGTATTGGAGTTTTTTTTTTTAAATAAAAAAGGTTAAACGATCGTATACAACAGTTTCTGTAATCCATAAACGTCTGTATATGGACGTACTGTTCTTTTTTTAAAAAAAATAGACAGAAACGGTTGTATACAGCCGTTTATGGCTTATATAAACGGCTATATACAGCCGTCATAAATTTTTTTTTGTTAAAAATAAAAAAGACAAATAACAACTGTATACAGCCGTTTAGAATTACCTTAAATGACTGTATACAACCGTCAAATTCAAAATCACGAAAAAAAAAATTAAAGAACGAATATATCGACACACCCCCGAAGAGGGGTGGGCGGGGATGGAATGTGCGCGAAGCACGCCACTTTTCACAATTTCCTCAAGAAAGAAGAGAAGGCATTGGTCGCTGAAATTGTCGCGGCAAGGCAGCAGTAGAGTTCACATCAAAAACAAAAAAAGAAAAAGGGCAGCAAGTAGAGTTGAGCAGTGTGGACTCTGGTCACGGCAAAGTTGCGTCGTGACTGGAACCGTGGGCTGGGCAGCAGGCTCCACTTCCGTTTCCTCCTAAACTTTTCCTAATCCGTTTCTCTTCATTACATATTTCTCTGCATCTCTCTCTCTTCTCTCGGTTCCTCCATGTGAGATCTGAAAATGGCTTCGGCCATGAAAATCGTCTTCGGTCTTCTTACATTCGTCACCCTCGCCATGATCCTCGGTAGAATTCTCTCTCTCTCTCTCTCCCTCTTTCGATGTCTGATCAGCTCTTCTTGCGGTGATATGATCCTTCAATTTTGTTACACATTTTGTGAAGATTGGTGCGCTCTTTAGCTTGTTTAATGGATGATAACAATAGTTTAATTTGTTCAATTTTACAGGTGCTTTGTTTCAGTTAGCTTTCATACATAGACTTGAAGGCTCTTATGGTAATGCATTCTCGTCCCGATCACTCCCCCGGAACCCCCCAATTTGTGCCTGTATATGAATATGTATAATGTCAAACAGTGGGACAAAATCAAGGGGACGTTGAACGTGATATGTGTGTTTTCATTTAAACTCACTAGTAATTGTAATGTTTTCATCTGTTGTATGAATGGGTTGTTGAAGGAACTAATTCTATCAAAAGGTCTAGTTTGTTACGGAGGTTGAGGTTGTTATATCTTGATGTTCGCCCTCGTGCTATTGCCGTTTGGGCTCAACATGTGGATTTTGCGCAGGCCTTCCTATCACCATGCCACATGAGTAGTTATTCCTAAATCCTAAAGTGGGCTGTTGGGATCCGAAGAGTTCCGAACTCGTGACCACTTGTTTTTATACCATGCTGCATGAACCAATTCTATCAAAAGCTTTGGCTTGTCATACGAGGCCCATGAACTGGTTTCATATCTTAACAAGGATTGTGTTGGGTTGTGTTCGGATGGAAGCTGTGTTCCATTAATTCACAAGGCTAGATGTGCTCACAAGGGTGCTATTTCAAGATGTGCGGCCTCCTTGAAGCAGTTATTTGGGCACGGGTATTGGCAAAGAGTCTACATTTCTGGTGTGGTATTAGTTATTACAGCTAGGGTTTGTGGAGGTTGTGTGGGCTTGGTTCATGAGAGGTGGTATCATAGCCCAACATAGCAAGATAGGTAGTATTAGTGCCCAAACCTAGCCATAATTGAGTAGAGTTCTAAGTGTTGTACGAAGCTAAGTGCTAATTTAGTGCAAGAGGCATGGTGGAATTATAGCAATCTAGTGTGGGAAATTGAACACCTCATCATAAAGCAATACTTATATAAATTGATATGGGCATTCTAAGTAACAACTAACGAGCCATTTTCCTCACTCGATGTTTGGAAGGACTCCAGAAATAAGCGTGGTAAGGTTGGAGCAATTACAGGATAGATGGTTGTTTTTTTGGAGGGCAAAGTGAGAGGAGTGTATAATTGCTTGAAGCTTCAATGAAACTAGAACTTTTGTAATAGCAAAGTTTGCAGGACAGGTTACTTCCTTTGAACTGCCACTTGGGCTTGTTAGACAATCTCCAATTCAAGTCACTTCGGTAATTATTCATTATGAACAGTGATGATCTAGGCTTAAGCAAGTTACGAGGCCTGGTGCATGACATAGGATGTCTTAATCTTTATCATTGTACTAAGAATAGGGCATGACTGCCTACAAGCCCAATTCAAGTCACTTCGGTAATTATTCATTATGAACAGTGATGATCTTGGCTTAAGCAAGTTACGAGGCCTGGTGCATGACATAGGATGTCATAATCTTTATCATTGTACTGAGAATAGGGCATGACTGCATTTCCTCTTGCCTCCTTTTATCACTATACCATATGGCAGCATTTACATCCCCACTCTTAGCCAGGTTTGGACGCATGGCTGGTTGCCTGCAACTTTCAGAATAGAATTTCTACCATGAAAACAATCCATTCCAGATACATGAATCTTAAATACAAATGTACCACCTATTGCTAGCCATTTGTAATCATCTTTCTCTCTCATATGTTGACTTATTTTTCTTGTCATTACTCCCCAAATCACCATGACCTCTATTCCACCAGTTTCCAGTTACTCCTGTGTTCTTTTCTTCAATCCTTAAATTCAGGGAAGCTTGATATCATGGGCTAGGTACTACACATATATCATTCTTTACTTCTATGGACCATTTTGTATTATGTACCCAGATGCCTTCAACGTTCTTTTCCTTGTTTCCTTTTTTCTCTTTTCTTCTGCCTTCCTGAGGATGTTCCAATTGATGCTTGAAATGAAACTGTGCAGGCTATTCTCTTTTCTGATGAATGCTCCATGAACTAACTTGTTTTCAGGCATTGGGTTTCCCTCTTCTAGAAAAATTAAACAGATACATTCTAATGGTTATCACCAGTTGCCAATGGGTAACTGTTGTTTCGAGTCTTTTCTGTCAATTTAGTTAGTTCACATGCTTGAGCCTTGCTAATGTGGTTTCGGTTTCACCTTACAAGTTTGTCTTTGTTTCAATCTGTGTACCTGGATTCTGGATTAATCTATTGAGGGGATTGACAGGATATGTTTGGTTACCTCAGATTTTGATTCCGATATCAATTGGAAGCTCGTAGTTTTAATAAAGAAATTTGTGAACATACATCAAAATTGATTTTTCAGAAAGCAGAAATCAAGAATTCAGGAAATATATGTACAAAGAACCTTCATATCCTATATAAGTTTATTCACAGCTGTTACCTGATGTAGAAAACTGGACTGTACTTCTGTCATCAACATAAAATTTTCAATATTCCCAAACTTAACTAGCCTTACAAGTGTTTAATTAAATGGGCATGTGAAGTTCACAAATTCCTTTTTCTTTTATTTTGTGCTCAATTCTCAAAATTTGAATTGGAGAGTGTAGTAAATTTATTCCTTTGAGTTCTTTTCGCTTTCATTGCATTTAGCGCATATAAAGAAAGAAGTATCCAACCGTCACTTTAGTTTCAGCTTGTTGACAATCCTTGTAAATCAAGGCAAAAGGAATAGTGGGAAAGCTTGCTTTTCTTCATTGACTAAAAGGTTTATATACTATAAGTGCCAAATACCCAAATAATCCTTAATAAACTAAAACACACAATTCATAACGCTCCTCCTCAAGTTGGAGCATAGATATTAATCATGCAGAGCTTGTTACAAATAAACTCAACTCGACTCCCTGATAAATATTTGGTAAGAATATCAGTAAGTAGATCTGTGGTCTTTACACGATTCAACACAATATCAATCTTTGGAGCTTTTCTGGGTTTGACAATCAACCTCAATATGTTTTGTCCTCTCGAAATACTGGGTTTGACGCAATATGGATGACAGACTGATTGTCACATCATAACTGAGTAGGCCAAGAGACTGGATACTACACTCATCAAGTAACTGACGAAGATCAGTGACATCACAAGTAATATGAGCAAGGGCCGATACTCTGACTCTACACTAGAATGAGCTACAACAGATTACTTCTTGCTCTTCCAAGCGACTAAGTTGCCACCGACAAACACATAATAACCCATGGTGGACTTTCGATCAGAGGGTGAACCAGTCCAATCTGCATCAGAGAAACGCTCAATACGTCTGTGGCCATGATCATTATAAAGTAGTCCCCAACTAGGATGTCCCTTAATATATGTTAGAATATGCACAGTTACTTCCCAATGAGGAACTAGGGATCATAAATAAACTAACTAACAACACTCACTGAGAAAACAATATCAGGACACGTGGTGACAAGATAATTCAATTTACCCACTAATCTCCTGTATCTATCTGAATCATTAAACATATTACTCTCAGCAGACAAAAGTTTCACCCCGGGAAGCACCGGAGTATTACTTGGTTTAACACCAAGCATGCTAGTATCTTGCAATAATTCTAAAGCATACTTACGTTGGGATAGGAAAATCCCACGCTTGTAGCGAGATACTTTAATTCCTAAGAAATACTTCAAAGACCCAAAGTCTTTAGTCTGAAAATGACGCCGAAGAAACATCTTCAAGAAGTAATTTCTACGTTGTCACTCTCAGTAATAATAATATCATCAACATATACCACAAGAAGAATGCACCCAGCACTGGAATGACGATAAAATGCTGAGTGGTCCTTCGCTGTTCTCTGTAGGCCAAAGTTGAGAACCATCGAACTAAATCTCCCAAACCAAGCTTTGGGAGACTGCTTCAACCCGTATAAAGACCTCTTCAAACGGCATACATGTCCAGACTCCCCCTTGAATAACAAACTCGGGAGTTTACTCCACATAAACCTTCTCCTGTAAATCACCATGAAGAAAGACATTCTTTACATCCAACTGATGCCAAGGCCAACAGTACAAAGCTGCAAGAGAGATCAAAAAATGAACAGAGGACATCTTGGCAACAGGTGAGAATGTGTCGGTATCGTCAATGTCATAGACCTGAGCATATCTTTCTGCCACCAACCGAGTCTTGAGCCGAGCAACAGAGCCATCCGGATTCATCTTCATAGCAAAGACCCACTTACAATGAATAGCCTTCTTTTCGGGAGGTAAGGGAATAAGATCCCAGGTCTGATTAGCGTCAAGGGCCTCCATCTCCTCATGCTGCCACCCCAGGGAGGGGAGAGCTTCAGATAAAGACCTAGGAACAAATATAGAGTTCAAAGCAGAGACAAATGTCTGCAATGAAGATGATACCCCAACATAAGAGATATGAGCAGCCATGGGATATGTAACATAACCACGCTGACCCTTTTACAGGGCAATCGAAAGATCCAAATTAGAGGATGGAGAGGACGTAGGAGCAACTGGTACGAAGCCATAGCCATAGTAGAAGGTAAAGGACCAAAATTAGGAGCAACCGTCGAAGAATCCAAACTATGAGTAGCCGACGTAGGAGCAACAAGAGGAGGAGAAGTACACTCTGCTACATGGTCCAACTGATCAATGACGACCTGACAAGGACAACAGGTATATACCCGAAGAGAAGGGGCGGACAACGAGTTAGGTGTAGAAGCCAGAGAACAGGTGACGATGATGATGGAATCGTAACCAACTCGTAGACAAGAACATCATCCACAGAAGAAGATGACTCAGATGGTGACCCAAGTGAGGGTGAAGAAGAGCTAAATGAGGTAGGCTCATCGAATACAACATCAACAAAAACACAGAATCACCCCAACTCATGAGAGTAGCTCCGATACCCCTTCTGCGTGCGAGAATATCCCAAAAAGATGCACTTTAAAGACTTAGGATCCAACTTTGTAAGATGTGGTCGGATATCCTAAATATAACATACACAACCAAAGATACGAAAGGGCATAGAATGGAGTAGCTTGTCAGGAAATAACACACTAAAGGTTCTCCCCTGAAGAATAGGCGACAACATATGATTTATCAAATAGACGATAGTCAATACTGTTTCACTCCAAAACATCTTCGGCACACCCATCTAAAACATAAGAGTTTGAGTCACCTTCAACAAGTGACGATTCTTCCGCTCCGCAACCCCATTCGGAGGAGAGGTATTAGAACAAGAAGACTGATGAATAATACCATGCTGAGTCATAAAAGCTGTAAACTGAGAAGAGGGGTACTCACAGGCATTATCACTTCGGAGCATACGAACGGGACAAAGAGCTGCGTATGAATCCCAGTGCAATAGGCGAAGAAAACAGAAAATAACTCACCACGAGACCTCAATAAGTATAATTAAGTCATACAAGAATAGTCATTCACAAAGGTCACAAAATAGCGAAAGTCTGCACGAGATTGGACCAGACACGACCCCGAGATATCAGAATGAACCAACTCATAAGGAGTAGAACCCCGTTTATCATCTGAGGTAGATATGTGGCTCTATGATACTTAGCAAACTGGCAAGATTCACAAAATAATCGAGACGCTAACCGAGCCTCGAAAGAGAACTTTCTTGAGGCTAGAAAGAGAAGGATGACCATGACGATTATAAAAATCAAGAATAGTAGAGGAAACCCTGGAACAAGCCATACTGAATGAATCAACGTCTAATACATGAAGCCCTCCCGAGCTACGACGACCTTTACCAAGAAGTGTCCATGTCGAAAGATCCCGAATCTCATAGGAGCGAGCACAGAAAATAACACGACAATGGTGAGTCCGGGCCAACACACAAACGGATAACAGATTAAAGGGAAGATAGACAAATAGTGAACCGAAGAAATGGTCAAGGTAGCAGTAATGGGAATTATCCTTACTCCTCGAACCGATCTTACTCCTTGAACCGATACATAAGAGTCATTTGTAACTCGTACATCAGAATATAAGGAAGTAGAAGAGTACTCATACAACAAACGGAAAGAACTAATCATGTGATCGGATGCTCCTGAATCAATAATCCAATCTCGAAAAAAGCGAACACATATGCCGCTGACTGAACTGATAGAACCGACTGAACGAAAATGGCCGATGAAGGAACAAAAACAGGGAATAGTAGGAGGGTGACCATGTAACTGCCAACACCTTTGACGAACATGACCTGTATGTCCACAATGCCAACAAATAGTGCCTCAACCTGTAATAGAAGGATGCGTCTCTCAATCCAAAGAAATGAAGCACATCAACAAAGGAAGCGAAGGAAAATCGAGTAATTAGTTTCCACGAGCATCATAAACACCAATCGTCATGGAACCAAAACTAACATGCTGCACGAATGCCAGAGAAGTCCAGCAGGCATAGAGCAAGAACTCAAACGATCACGAGAAGCAACACCAAAGCAGGGAAGGAAGCAAGAATCGGATCAGGTCCAATGAGAAACAGCAAACCAAATGAGCCCTGAAATGATAAATCGAGGAATCAGACACATCTCAACGACGAACCAAGCAATAACATAAACCAGTAACATATCCAGCAAGCACATAAGACTGCCCAAGGAAGAATGAAGCATCTGATCAATAATGAGAGTAAAATATAAGGAGCATAGCACAATCAATCCTCAAGAAAGGAAATAGATGTAATTAACAAAGGCCGTAGGGGGAGAAAATGATTAGATGGACGAGGACATGAAACTACCAAGAGGAAATCGCGTCGGTGTGTGGTCGCGCGTTGGCGGCGCTTGGGCGCCAATTGTAGAGACAGTGGTGGCGCGTGGCATTTCTGCCGGAGAAAAGGTCGGTTTTCCCGACGGCGACTCAACATTTTCGATCATCCTATGTGGTTGGATCGGTGATAGGTTGAGTAGTTTGGAGCAGATATGAAAGAATAGGAATTGGTTTGTGGTGGTGGTCGAGTTTACATCAGCCTAGGCTGTTCCGGTCGCAACCAGCGCATGGGCCTAGGCTGGTGGAGGTTGTCGACAGATGGGCAGGGTGGTGGTGGCTAGTGGCGGTGAGCAGTGGTGGCATTGATGGGTTTAGGGTTTTTTTTCTTTTGTTTTCCTTTTGCTCTGATACCATGTAAACCAAGGCAAAAGGAATAATGGGAAAGCTTGCTTTTCTTCATTGATAAAAGGGTTTATATACTACAAGTGTCAAATACCCAAACAACCCTTAATAAACTAAAACACAAAACCCATAACAATCCTAAATAGCATTTTTGGAAGTATGATTGCTCACAGTATAGGTGGAGATGGATTAGCTGTTGATAGAGACATAAAGATTTGCACAACACAGATGTAAGGCAAATACAAGTAAAGCATTTAAAGGACCAGTTGGGCTGGAACTGGTGGAATAGGAAATGTAAGAGACATGTTTGAGGTGGCTTGACCTTGTAAAGTGAAAGCCACACCATGCACCTGTTATGCAATTTTATTGGGTGGACTTAAAGAAGTGTTCAGGATGACCACTGAGGAGATAAAAAATAATCCTTAAGCTTAATTTGATGTACGTATAGTTGGAAGAGGAAAGAAGAGCCCTATTTGGTGGAAAATGAGCTTAATTTGGATTGGTTTGCTAGTTAAATGTTGGGTTAGGAACTTGCAGAATGGTCATGTATTCTCTTTCACTGTATGAGACTCTCATACAGTGAAAGAGTGATTTCTTCGATTTTTCTGCACACCCCATAATGAGAGGGTGATTTCTTGCGGTGAAAGAAAGAAGAAGCAGAATTGAGAAACAATTTCTTACGGAGAGTCGGAGGCAATTTTGTATTCTTGGTTTTTAGGCTTCTTCTCTGCACAACTTAAATTCCTTTGATTTTTTACGGGGAAAGTATTAGTTTCATGCGATCAATCATCATGTGTGTGCAACAGTTCAAGTCTTCATATTCCCATTTCGGCCTTGTAACCCTTTTCATCTCGATTGCAGGTATATCTACTTGGGCTAATGATAGGGAAGCAACCCTTTTACATGTTGGATATGTATGTTGTTTGTCTTGTATCTAAAATGGTTGCCTGCTGAATCTTTAAGTTTCTCGATAACAGCTTCATGCATCTTAATTACATCTCTAGTGTCAGTGAGATAATTCAATTGTCACCTACTTGTAATCCCATGAGAAAGACCAATGCTTTCGTCTTTTTATTTCCATTCATTTCAGATCTGAGGAAGCAATTACATTCTGGTTGGGTTGATAGGTGTACTAGGTAGATTGCTCATTTTCTTCTTGCATAATTTGGGATGGCCCTAGATATAGTTGGAAATTGTTGTTTTACAAGCAACAAGCATATGTTTGAGGTTATGTTTGCTGTAGAACATCTAAACTGTCATTCACCTAGACAACAACAGAGGGACAAATTGTGGGAAATTATTTTATTCGATTCACAAGAAACATGATTTATTCTGGCACCGATCATATTACCTTAGTGTGACACCATTATTTGGTGGACACCATTATTGGGTGGACACCATATTACCTTATTGTGACACCATTATTGGGTGGACACCTACTTTTGTCATCACGTCTTTTTCTTTTCTCGAGTGATTGTCATTCCAGCTTCTCTAATTTGTTGAATGTACACGGGGCTGAGTTTGTAATGATTCTCACCCTATTTTCCGTGGATTATCAGTGACCCACCAAATGACTTGGCTTGATGCTTGAAAGCATCACTCAGTCTGGAGAAGAGTCCCTGTTACTTATTTCAGTTATTGTTTTTGGGAACATTGGCACTTTTTAGAGTCGTGGGTTTTGCTTTCAACTAACATGTTTCTGCATAAAAAAAAGGATCTCATGCTGATTTATTGGTCATTCCAATTAAATGAAAAAATTGCTTGTATAACAATTACTTGATTAGTGTCTTCTAGTTTTTCAAAAGCTGAAGTATTCCCCTTTTGTGCTTATAAAATGCTAAGCGTTTAGTTTTTAATATTGCTGATACATTCTTCTTTCATTGAATGGTCATGTAGGTCAAACCCGAAGTAATTAGCTGGTCACCTAGAATTATCGTGCTTCATAATTTCCTAAGCATGGAAGTAAGTTAAAACACATGTTCTGGTTCATGGTAGGATAGGATATTCGACCCTAACCGCTTGTGATGCGTGTACATTCTTTAATCAGGAATGCGACTATCTCAGAGCTCTTGCTTCGCCTCGCCTTAAAGTTTCTACTGTGGTGGATGCAAAAACAGGAAAGGTCCGTTTCCTGCCTCCAGTTTCTTTCTGGTTTGTTTTCTGTTAAATCAGTATAAGACTGCATACTTGTGCTAACATATAAAACTATTTCTTGGACATCTTATGGTCTTAGCTCAAGTCTGAGCTTTTAATAGAATTGGTTCTACTTCTTGGTATTATAGCATTCACATGAAGGGACATATTAGGATATAGACCAATATTGTTTGATTTTTTTACAATGAGCTTGAGACTTTGGTAGAGTTGGTCCCTAGCACATCGCATACTTACTAAGAGACCCCATTTGTCACCGCTTCAAGAGCAAGAGAAGAATTGTGGTTCTGACTCTTGGAGTTTGCTAGTTTGTCTACCATCCCCATGGTTTCAATTGTTTGAACTTTGAACCAAAGCAGGATTTTAAGGATTTGTCATGTTAGGTACTGTGATCGCTGGCCACTTTAATTATTAGATGCTTATCTCATATAATTTGGTGGTATATCAACCGGGTCAAAAGAGAAGAAGCATATAAGTCATTCAAAAGTGTATCATTTCACTTGCAAGCTACTTAGTCCAAGATGGATACCATATGCTTCTTTTGTACCCCAATTTTTGTTTGTGTGTTCCTTATTGAGTCGTAGGGAGGGGATAAGGAATGAGGAAATCCTTCGACAAATTGGGATGACACCGGTGACGGATAAGATGAGAGAGGGACGTCTACATTGGGCAGACCACTTATGGAAGAGACCGTTAGATGTGCCGACTAGGAGGGTGAAGTCCATTGTCTTGGAGGGCAGGAGGAGTAGAAGGCGACTGAAGAAGACGTAGGGTGAAATGATCCGTACGGACCTTAATATGTTGCAACTCACTATAGGGGATACTCTACATCGGACGGAATGGAGAATACAGATACAGATGGTCGACTCCACTTAGTAGGAAGTAGGCGTGATAAGAGTCGCAAAAGGAGTTAGAAATTGGGATTGAGTCCTGTGGCCTGTATTAGTGACTATACTTGTGGCTGTGTTATTCATTATCATAACTTGGTATATGATTATTATAATATAGTATAATTATTGGATTTGTGATTTATTAGGTGACCGCTTTTGCGTATATTTGTAGCCTTTGTTGCGGTATCTCTATACTTTCTCATACACTGTTATTTATTAGTATTTGTTACCCTTATGTTTGACATTTATTTAATATATTTATTGTGATATTGCTTCTTGTTATTATTTGTATGCTCAAACCTAATCATCCGATTAGGTTAGGACAGTGTGTGCTAGGTAGCCGATAACCAACGTACTAAAATTGTCGGATCTTGTGTGC
>JAOWBR010169411.1:0-11507 GCA_028571145.1 Dionaea muscipula
GAGAGTCATTGCCTTCATCGAGTTGGTGTTGGGAGAGTCATTGCCCACATCAAGACTTAGCTAGGAGAGTAATTGCCCAGTTAGGGGTATAGGAGAGTCATTGCCTGTACTTTGAGTTGGTGATAGAGAGTCATTGCAATCACCTTGTGCTTGTATTGATTTGCATCCTAATCAGTGAAAGGAATCATTTTCAGCATGACTCTTATGTGTATTGGTTAATTGTTTGATTGTTGAAGTTGCTATTTTCTGTTCCGCATTAAGAGGAGTCGACTCCTCCCAGTGAAAACTGTAATCGTGTTTTAAAGTGTCTAAATTTTTAAAACACCAATTCACCCTCCCCCCCTCTTGGTGTACTCTTAGATTACTAACAAACATCAATGATCTTCCTGTGAAGAAAGTTTATGTTGGTCTTTATGGAGTCAGGAATGAGTCTGAGAAGATCTATAACTTGTTGCATGCTCTCAACCTGACAAACTGAGTTTTCTTCCAATCTAATCAACGTTGAACACAAATCACCCTTCAGCTTCTTATCATGATACTCAAAAATGTTCAAAAACTTCATAATTTCCTTCAGGGCTTTGGTCTGCTCTTCACTGGTTGAAAACATACATCTAACAGTATGCAGCTCAAAGTGAGCAAACATGTTGATGTAATCTTGGTGTACAGCTTGTGGAGATTAAGGAATTGGCTCTTCGCTGAGTTATGGCTCACAGCTTGAAGAGGACAATGACACATGAAAAGGCACAATCTCTCTGCTAATCAAATCTTCATTCATCTCCCTAGATGCTGTAAATACAGCATCATCCTTGAGAACATCAGTGATTTCAACATCCTTATCCCTAGACTTAAAGTCATCCTCAGGATTCTCAATTATAGCATCAACACTATCAACAATAGCTTATTCTTCTTCTTCCTCTTCAATGATCAGTTTTCTTTTTATCTTCTTGGCTGATTTTCTTTTTCTGGTGTAGATTTTCTCCTTCTTTGAGGTGTCAGCCTTTTCAGCAACATCAACTTCTTCTCTATCAAGTTTTTCAGCTAACTCTGCAACCAATTTCAGTTCAATCTTTTCAGCTTCATCTTCAATGATCTTGTTGGCTGCATCTTCTATGGCCATTTCAAGAAGTGCCTCTAAATTTTTTTCATCAAGTTATATGATGTCTTCACCATCCTTGACAATCATAATTGTGCTTTCATCAACAACAAAATCATCTTGCTCTTCTTCGACAGCTTCTACTTGTTTAACTTCTTCATCAGATTGTTCAACATCCTTATTCTCAGCTTCATCTTTATTCACCTTAGTGGCATTCACTGGTGGTGCATCTTTCTTTGGTGTAGCTGGATGGTCACCATCATTGCCACCATCATCATCCTCATCCTCATTATCATCATCATCATCCTTCTTATCAGTATCATCTTCATTCATCCACTTTTGAACAATTTTGAGAGTCAGTGCTCCTGCTTTGAAAAATTCTTTGAGCTTTCCAGCATCTATCAGTTCATGAATTTCATAAATCTCAACAAACTTCATCACCCAATCTTCCTCAGCGTGCATCTGCTCCATGGTTTCAACTTGCAATCTAGATCTTCTCAATTTCCATGATAACCATGAGTCAAATCTTCCAATCTCCTCAGCTATCTCATCATCTTCACTCTTATCTGATTCACCCTTGGTAGTCTCAATCAAATCTTCATCAGGCTTTGAGGTCATAGGATCCTGAGGCTCATGACAATGGTCTTGAGCATACAATGCCTGCTCACTCTCATGGCCCTGCTCCTGTACTTGCTCTAGAACATCCTGGATGATGTTAGAGACTTCAACAGCTTGTTCCACTACAATCACATCTTGATTTACTTCCCCCTCGACTTCTGCATCTTTGGGAGGGGTTGTGGTAGATCCAACAGTTTTTGAGTCTTTGAGGAGGGTTTATGGTGCTGCTTTCTTGCTTTTCTTAGCTGGCTTCTTCTTCTTGGGTGAAACAAAAGCTTTTCTTTTCACAATCTTTCCTTGTTGCTCAACATCAGTCTGGTTCTGTTCCTTCTCAATCCTCTTCCTTTCTGCTTCAATCTCCTTATTTCCAGATTTGGTGACAAACATTTTCTTTGAGGGATGTAAAATTATATTGGTAAATTTTAGGTTTAGCCATAAATGGCTCATATCTTTATGGGCCTAGGCCCACTAGGTCTGGTTTGACCAAGTCAAAATGACCGCTTCAGCAAAAAGCAGACAAGCAAAGGACCGGTCGGATAATAAGTTACAACCAACCCAACCTCCCCAGGTTGACTCAGTCAAAGATATAACAAACTTTAAACCAACCGACTGACAAAGAGGTCCTATATGAACTCCTATTTTTTGAACCCAGGTTATTCATTCACTCATTAACAATCATTCGTCCAGTTACTAAAACTGCTCAAAAGGAAACCTTGTCTTCCTTATTACTCCAAGAAGTTCTACCCTCCGATTCCCTCTCGTTCGACCCACTGTCGACCACTCGGCTTTCACCATTCATTCGCAGAAACGGTATTTTAGTCTGTTCGGAACTTCAAGAACCATCTTCGATTCCTCTAGAGAATCATCCGTTCAACATTTGCATTATCTTGAAGGCCTTCGGTTTTTTTTTTCCCTCCTTCATTGTCTATTCTTCTAGAATATACTTTTTCGATTACTCTGTGTTCTAATAACCTTTGATTGTCTAGCCTAAGTGATTAGGACCTTTCTTGTATCATCAATCGCACAAGATTTGACACGAACAAAAATGATCATTTCCTTCAGAGAGATTCCACAGCAAGCAAGAAAGTGGTTAATCACCAAGCCAAATGATTTCTTGAATCGCAAAATACCTTTGACAGGTACAGAGACATTGGTCTTCTCTTTAACGATCAGCTCAGAAATTCTCTTGAAGACATATGATGCCCAATCAACTTGCTGTTGAATCCAAACTGCAGACATCAAGGCAGCTCTGTGCTTGGTCAGAAAATCATGTGATCCTAACCTTCGTTCAACAATCTTGCCAAAAATATGGCATAGCATCCGAAACTCCTTCTTCAAGTTTATCACCTTCCCCGAAAAGTTAATGTCACTTTCCTCATCAGCAGCAATTACTCTCCAGAAATCATCCTCTTTAACAATGATCATATCTGAGTCTGTGATCCCAGAATGTGTCAAGCCAAAGTGTTGGCTTAGGGTTTTAGGGGTGATAACCAACTCAATCCCCTGAACCCTAGGGTCTTTGACAGATGTATTCTTATAAAACTCTATCACGTCCAAAGGTAAATACGAAAGAGTTGACAGAGAAATAAACTGAGAAAGACCACTTCACTGAAGTTTCTCGATGATCTCTTTCCCTGTCTCAGAACAGTCTTCATGCTTGAGATATCCATCAATACTGAAAGTGAGTCCAGTGAGAAGAGCATCTAAGATGTCCTTGGATGAATATGAAATAGTAATTGATGAAAGATTGGACCTTTGAGAAAAGTTACAGAGAATCGGAGAAAAATGGCTAGGGTTTAGGCTTCGTCTTCGAGCTTGAGGAAGCAATGAAACAGAGTGAGAAAGAAAGAGTGATGTGTTTAAGACAATTTTGTGTTTAAAAAATATAGTGGAAAATGCAAACGTCACATCACAGAAAGGTCTGACAAATTCGGCGCGAAGTGGGTGATCTTCCAATGAAGATTTGTCACGTGGACCAATCTAAAATTTATTCCCCACTCAATGTTGCAATAAAAGTCTTGTCTAGATTAAAATAAATCCACCCTTCATTGTCACGTCATCCAGGTTAGCTTAAAGGCTCAACTGCTTCAAAGGGTCTACTAGATTTGTGTCCACTGGTATGAGGTGTGCTGGTTTGAGGTGTGCTGAAACTGGTGTCTGCTGGTTTGATGAGGTCTGCTGGATTTTATCTCTGCTAGATTTGGTGTCCGCTGGTCTGAGGTGTGCTGGTTTTACTCAAAACTTAACAGAAACTTCTAAACAACACTGAATCATTAAAACTCCAATCAAATTCGTTTCAACTCAAATCAATCAACCCTAATTCACTTCTAATCTCAGAAAATTTTCATTCACTCAAAGACTTAGTGAAAATATCTGCCAACTGCTTCTCAGTTGAGATATACTCCACTTTGATGCTTCCCTTCTCAACATGATCTCTGATGAAATAATGTCTTACATCAATGTGCTTTATCCTTGAGTGCAAAACTCGATTTTGACTGATTGCAATTTCACTGGTGTTGTTACACAAAATGGAAATTTCCTTCTCTTCAACCCCATAATCCATTAACTGATGTTTAATCCAAAGCACTTGTGCACAACAGCTTCCAGCAGCAACATACTCAGCTTCAGCAGTTGATGTTGCTATGGAAGTTTGCTTCTTACTAAACCAAGAGATCAATCTGCTTTCCAAAAATTGACAAGTACCTGATGTACTCTTCCTGTCAACTTTGCATCTAGCAAAATCTGAATCTGAAAAACTAACTAACTGTAATCCTCCATCTCTTGGATACCATGGACCAATGTCTTGAGTACCCTTGAGATACTTCAAAATCCTCTTAGCAGCCTTTAAGTGACTCTCCTTGGGGCATGCTTGAAATCTTGCACAAACTCCTACAGCAAAGCAAATGTTTGGCCTGCTTGCAGTCAAGTATAAGAGAGATCCAATTAATCCTCTATACTTGGTTTAATCAACATCTTTTTCTTCAACATCCTTGTCCAAGCTAACTCCAACACTCATTGGAGTTTGTGATGATGAACTTGACTCCATTCCAAACTTCTTTATCAAATCTCTAGCATATTTGTCTTAGTTGATAAAGATCTCATTTTCTAGTTGCCTAACTTGCAACCCTAGAAAATATGTCAGCTCACCCATCATGCTCATTTAAAATTTACTCTTCATCAAATCTGTAAATTTCTGACAAAGCTTCTCATTTTTTGATCCAAAGATGATGTCATCCACATACACTTGAACCAACAATGTATTTTCTCCATCTTGAATTCTGAATAAAGTCTTGTCAATGGTTCCTTTCTTGAATCCATTGTCCACCAAGAACTGTGACAATGTTTCATACCAAGCCCTTGGTGTTTGCTTCAAACCATACAAGGCCTTCTTCAATCTGAAAAAATCACCTTCTCTGCCCTTAATCTCAAAACCTGGTGGTTGCTCCACATACACTTCTTCTTCAAGCAATCCATTCAAAAATGCACACTTGACATCCATTTGATAGACCTTGAAGTTCTTATGGGCAGCAAAGGCAAGAAACAATCTGATGGCTTCCAATCTTGCTACTGGTGCATAAGTCTCATCAAATTCAATCCCTTCTTGTTCTGAGTATCTTTGTGCAACCAGCCTTGCCTTGTTTCTGACAATCACTCCATTCTCATCCATTTTGTTTCTAAAAACCCATTTTGTCCCAACAACATTCTTGGACTTGGGCCTAGGAACAAGTTCCCACACATGGTTCCTTTCAAATTCATTCAGCTCCTCCTGCATTGCAATGATCCAATCAGCATCACTCAATGCGTCTTCAGCAACCTTTGGTTCAATTTGAGATAAGAAATAAGCAAGTATTGTGTCTAGTTGTCTTCTAGTCCTCACACCAACTTCCAAGTTGCCAATAACAAGCTCAGGTGGATGATCACTGAGCTATCTCAAATATGGTTGATTCAATGGTGCAATGACTTGATCTTCATCTTCATGAGCTGCTGGAACATCTTCCAAAACAGCTTCCTGGTCTGCTGCATCATCTTCATGAATTTCATCACCAAGTTTATGCCGATCTCCATCTTCAACTGCTCTTACTTTGGGAATTTCAGCATCAACATATTCTGGATTATTTGACTTCTTTGAATCTGAGATCTTCATCTTCTCAGCTTGTGCAGCAAGTCTGTCCACAACTTCTTCAGCTTCTCCAGAAAAGTGGGGTTCATCAAAAACAACATGAACTGATTCTTCAATCACCATTGTTCTCTTGTTGAGAATCCTAAAAGCCTTACTCACACTTAAGTAGCCCATGAAAATCTCTTCATCTGCCTTTGCATCAAAGGTTTTCAGCTGGTTCTTTCCATTGTTGTGAATGAAACACTTTCCTCTAAAAATGTGAAAGTGACCAATGCTGGGCTTCCTTCCATTCCACAGCTCATAAGTTATTACTCCATGCACCTTATTGATCACTCTCCTGTTCTGAGTGTAACAAGCAGTGTTGATTGCTTCTGCCCAAAATCTTTTAGGCAGTCCAGCTTCGGCAATCATTGTCCTAGCAGTTTCCTTGAGAGTTCTATTCCTTCTTTCAACAACTCCATTTTACTGTGGAGTTCTTGCAGCTGCTAGTTGATGAACAATGCCTTCTTCTAGGAAAAAATCTACGATCACCTAATTAAGAAATTTTGTCCCCCTATCTGATCTGATCTTCACAATGCTCAAGCTCTTCTCATTCTGGCTTCTCTTCATCAGCTCAGACAACCTCTTTAAAGTGTCCTTGTTCAAGAACACTGTCCAAGTGTATCTTGAAAAATCATCAACCACTACCAGTGTATACTTTTTTCCACTTACACTGACAGGGTCAATTGGACCAAAGAGATCCATGTGAAGAAGCTCCAAAATCCTTCTTGATGATGGCATTGTCTTATCTTGAATGATGCCTTGATCTGCTTTCCCATCTGACAAGCATCACAAATGCTTTCCTTCTTGAAGACAACATCAGACAATCCTTCAACCAACTTCTTTCTTGGCAGTTTGTTTATTGTCTTGAAGTTCAAATGGCTTAACCTCTTGTGTCATAGCCAACTCACATCTGCTGTGGTTTTGGCCAAAAGACATGTATCTGCAACAGCAGTGGTCCAATCCACCATATACATGTTCTTTTGCCTCGAACCAGTGAGCACCACCAAGCCTAACTGCTCATTCCTGATCTTGGAGTGACTCTTGCTGAACTCTACAAGATAGCCCTTGTCACAAAATTGACCGGTGCTTAGCAAGTTGAACTTCAATCTATCAACCAATGCCACTTCTTCAATCTTCAATCCATTCTTGATGATGGAACCCATTCCCTTGGTTTCTCCAAGCTTCTCCTTGCTTCTAAAAATTACTTTAAGTCCATCTTTTTCAATGAAATCCTCTAGACAGTGTCTGCAACCTGTCATATATCTGGAATATCCACTGTCAATGTACCAGACAACCTGCAAAACAGATAAGAAAAATTTAGGTACCTAATTCTGATTGGGTCCTTTAAAGTTAGTACTCCTAAATTAACCCCTAGACCATATCTAAAGGGTCTTCTCCATAGAGTATTATACCTTTCACTGCCATAATCATAATATACAGCAGAGTAGCATCCAGGATAATACTGAGATGTGCTGGCAGGTACTGGATAATGCATGTTTTGTTGTCTAGGTTTATTAACAGGCCTGTATACACTTGTAGATGGCCAATTGGTATACCTAGGTCTGCTTATAGGCATTTTTTTATGCCTTTTTATAGACTGTGGCCCATTCACAGTTTGTGAATGTTGCTTGGCAGGATATTTAGGTAGCCATGTGGGTTGTTTTCTCTTCTTTTGATCATAGGACATATTCCAATCCTTGTCAGAAGGCAATAACTTTCCTTCCCCCCGCCTTGCTGGCCTCTTAGATCCATAAAAAGGTTTAGTGTTAAACCTATTTTTAGACTTAGGTTTTGGCTTGTGGACTGGTTTGGGGTCAGCCCTAGGTTTACTGTTAACCTTTAATTGGGCTGCCAACCATGGACCAGGGGAAATCTTAGGCTTGGTTCCAGCCTTGATCTTCTGACCTTGGTCTTGGACCTTGCCATTGTTACCCTTAAATCCAAGGCCAGCCCTTCCAAGGTTGCCAGCCTGCTCAAAAGAAGCTTTGACCTTGGGTTTGGCCCCTTCCAATTCCTTTATCAGCCTTAGATTGTCACTTTTCAGTGACTCATTTTCATCCAAAAGAATTTTATGGCTAGCTTGAATTTCTTTTAACTTTGTCATTAGTTCCTTAAACATGTCATGCATGTCCATGTCAGCAAGAGGTGAGGAAGAACATGAACTAGATGAGGTAGCACGTGAGGTTACCTCATTTTCCTCTTCTTGTGCCATAAGACACAGAAGGGCTTCTTCCTCTGATGAGGAGGATAAGCTCTCATCACTAGAGCTCTCCTCTTTCTTCTTCTTCTTCTGCTCTTCCTCCTCAACCTTCATAGCGTTTCTGTTCCTCTTCATCTCTTTTCTTTCTTCTCCTTCCAAGCCTTCTTCTCTTCCTCTATGTATTTCTTCATAAGAGGATATGGGTTGTCATCTTTGAAATGGTCTGGTCTTCTACAGTTATAGCACAAAGACTGACCTTCCTTATTCTTCCCATTGTCCTCTTCATCTTCATTTTTCCTTTTATACCTCCTTGAGGATTCACCTTTGTGAAACCTCTTGGAGTATTTGGAGAACTTCTTAAACTTCTTCATGAGCAGTGCCATTTGCTCATGAAGGTCTTCCTTCTTCTCTTCTACTTTTTATGGTATTGGTGGTTGAGCTTGAGGTGCCATAAGTGCTGGCACTGATTGTGTGCTGACCTTGGGAGAGTCCTGATTGGTCAGCTTAAACTCATAAGCCTTCAAATCTGAAAATAGTTAAAATGTTGTTGTCGTTGCAAGGTTCTTTGATTCCCTTATTGTTGTGACCTTCATGCTTCATTCAACAGGTAGGGCACGCAACACCTTCATGCACATCTCCTTGTTGGAGTAAGTCTTCCCCAACATGGTTAGCTCATCAATGATGGCAGTAAATCTACTGTCTATCTCATCCACCGTCTCTTCATTTTTCATCTAGAAACTTTCAAATTTTTGGATGGCAATTGTGAGCTTGTTTTCCTTGATGGCTTCTCTCCCCTCACAAATGAGGATCAGTTTGTCCCAGATCACCTTGGCAGTAGTGTACATTTTTATCTTTAAAAACATGTTACTGTCAAGGGTCTTCAAGATAATGTCCTTGGCAACATTATCCAAGTTGTAGTTCTTCTTTTCTTCTGAGGTCCACTGTGATCTAGGTTTTGGTACCATTGGTACCTCAACACTAGTTGTTGTATCCGTGTTGACCATCATAATCTTGATAGGTCCTTCCTCTATAACTTCCATCATGTCCTCATGTGTGAGACCCGCCACCCGATCAACCCTTTAAAATAAAACCGGGTCGGGACCTCGATCGAAGAGAAACCCGAATTGCCTACATTTCACCAAAGTTGTAACCTCGAATCCACTACTTACCATATATACGTGTTAGTCATAAAGGGCATCATTCATTATTTATTGCTCTGTATATATTTTTTTAACCGTCAATGATTCGCACATGTATATATGTATAAACATGAGAATTTCTTTACGTTTGCGCGCGCCAGTAACAGAAGAAAACTTTATTACTTTGTTCTCACTCGCGTCATGCGACAAGTTACTCCTTACTGAAATGCACGACCGTTAAGTAAGAAAACTATATGCGCGAGAGGTTTAACGGGACTCATAGTCCGATTCTTCAATCTACAATTATTGTCCATAATACATTAGAGTTTGCAATTGTGAAAAAGAGAAGTCGAGTCCTTTCATTCATCCACAAGGGTCTTAATATATCATTCCGGTAGTTCTTCATCACATTTCACTATGCCATAATAGACGCTACTGTCCAGACATTACTCCCAGCAACCAAAAAGAAAAGGAAAGTGAGTCACTGGAGAAAGTTGCGATAGGTTTCCTCATGGATCATGTTTCTCAAGGATTTGTCACACAAAACCTTACTCCGGGAACATGGTATATCAAGTAAACCAAAAGGTGCGACATATAAAAAGACCAACTACCGGTCGCATCGAACCTAATTTATTACACCAAGGACTCAAGAAAAAACTATCTATACTACTTAGAATAAAATTAAACTCCTCCATCAATGCTGCGAGTGCTCCCCACCTGAAAATGGTAAATCAACTATCGGGATGAGCCACGACTCAGTAGGGAAACATAAGTACTACCCGCTATATGCGATGCATCACAAGGGGATCTAACATTTACTCGCACCTTTAGGAGTACATAAGTACTCCTTTTCTTAGCGATACCTTTAGGAACATAAAGTCACCAGTCTCAAATTCCAGGTCCTTTCTCCTCCTATCGGCATAACTCTTTTGTCTGCTCTGAGCTATCATGATTCTTTGTCGTATCAGCGCCACCTTCTCAGTGGTTACTCGCACTAGTTCTAGTCCCAACATGCTCGCTTCCCCGACCTCAGTCCAACACAAGGGTGATCGATACGACCTCCCATATAATGCTTCAAATGGCGCCATGCCGATACTTGCTTGATAACTATTGTTGTAAGCAAACTCTACTAAGGGCAAATGATCCTCCCATGATCCTTGGAAATCAAGGACGCATGCTCGCAACATATCTTCCAAGGTTTGAATAGTCCTTTCCGATTATCCATCAGTTTGCGGGTGAAATGCCGTGTTAAAACATAGTTCAGTTCCCATCGCATCTTTGAGACTTTGCCAAAATCTCGTTGTAAACCTCGGATCTCTGTCCGACACAATGGATACCGGCACAGCATGTAATTTCACAATTTCCGCTAGATACCGTTAACTCAATTCCTCTACTGTATTGGTGAGTCTTATTGCCAGAAAATGTGTAGATTTTGTCAATCTGTCAACTATCACCCATATTGCATCTCTTCCCCTCGGAGTTCTAGGCAACCCCATCACGAAGTCCATTGTAATATGTTCCCATTTCCATTCCGCAACTAGCAATGGTTGCAATTTCCCAAAAGGTCTTTGATGTTCCGCCTTCACCTGCTGACAGTTCATACATCGTGCTACAAACTCCGCGACACTTCGCTTCATGCCCTTCCACCAGTACTGTCGCTTCAAATCCCGGTACATCTTATTCCCGCCAGGATGCACCGCTAATCTCGAATGAAGAAATTCCTTCAATATCTGTTCTTGACACTTTACTGGCACTACCAATCTTTCTTTGTAACGCACTCCACCATCCGTTCCTATTGTCCATTCTGTTTCTGTCGCTCCTTCTATGACGCGACTCCTTATGCTTCCTATCGCCGAGTCTGACTTATCACACTCCCCAACATGAAGTTTGCTAGTCACTAGCAAAATCAAACTAAAGAAAAACATAAAATAAAATAGATAAACACCACTTTCGTAGGAAACACGATTGCACTTAGCACATATAACAAGCCTTTTAAACCCCTAGGCATCCCTAGTGGACGAGTGAAGTCTCGTGAGGGTTTACCAGAGTGATACCCACAAACACGACTCAACAAAGAAATAAAACTAACAAACAAAACAAGTCGCAGCTCACAGTTCCTTTATCAAATATCAACGGAAAATGGATAGTCTATGAATAATTATGCACAGAATCAACCCAAAAACGTGTGTGTGTGCACCAAGCTTATTCCTTCTTACCGCAAACCAATGATACATGAAACACAGGAAAAATCCTAAAATGCAAGATTTTGACTTCCTTCCTCACAGGTCAAATAAT
>JAOWBR010169422.1:0-11507 GCA_028571145.1 Dionaea muscipula
AAAAGTGGAGGCTATTTTGGAGGCTATTTTGGCGTCCCAATAACCTGCCCCTATATATATATATATATATATATATAATTTCACTTACTACTATTTCATCGCAGGGGTGGTGGCGCAGTTGGCTAGCGCGTAGGTCTCATAGCTTACGAGTAATCCTGAGGTCGAGAGTTCGAGCCTCTCTCACCCCAATTTTTGTTATTTTATATTTTGCTAGGAGTTCGCCTCCAGCTGCTATACCGCACTTGATTCAAAAAATTCCAGCACAATTCAACCCATACGAAACTGCAGATTAAAGCTCGAAAAAGCAATTCCAGCACCGAAACAAAAAGCCATAACTTGTATAACAGTATGACAATTTACATCGTCTCAAAAACCGTATACATAGATCTTTCTCTTTCACATTATCTTTGATCGAATATGAATTCAAAACAAGCATTTTTTTAGATGTAAGTTTCCTCCATCCACCACACGGCTATACAATCTCCACAGTTGTCTTAACAAGGGACGATATAAGCCTAAAAGAAGCTGACCTAGACTGACTGACTTCTACAAGTCTACTAGAAGCTCGTCCAATGTTGCAAGGGACTTCAACTGCCTGCCAAGGGAAGCAATTGTCTGCTGGCATTCTGCAAGTTTATCAGCAGCTACAGCAAGCTCTTTTTCCTGTCAGATTGATTCAGTTCAGTTCAGGATACTCCTCAGTCCTCACATAATTTAACAAGCAAGCAAACAAAGCCTGTGGCTCAGAACTAACTATGCAATACAAGGCAGAATAATGCTGCAAATGCATAAAAAGATCAAAGATTAGCTAGTTGATTTTGGAAGGACTACCGTGTATCAAACAACCAATTCTATCAAAACGTCGACCTTATAGAACGAACGAACGAACCCCGACTTCTGAAAGAGATGCATTTATTGCATAAAAAGTCAAATCTTATGATAAAAGATTCATAAAATGTATTTAAGACGTCTTCTTACACGAATGCCTCGTTGGGCTTGAAGCATATATTAATGCACCGGCTCTCATCATACCAAGTGTTAAATAATTAGGTTTCATGGGAGAAAATTTAATCCCAAAAAACAAAACTTGTTGGCCGTACAATTACGTTCGGATTTTGTGGTTGTATTTCTGGGCAGAGTTGGTTGGCGTTTATCCAGCATTTGTTCAGTTTCCACAATCTGGTATTTCATTTTCCTTTTCTTTTACATTCTGGTTTTCTTCATTTTTTTTATTATGTCTACCGAAAGTGATGATTCGCTTCAGTTTATAAGTGTGAGGTTAGATGGAAAGAATTATTCTTTTTTGATGATAAGTTTTCATAAAGAATAAAGAGATGTGGGGATAAGTTACTGGCACATCTATATAACCTAAGAGTACTGATGTGAATCATGCTACTCTGATGGATGTCTGGGAGGCAAACAATACAAGAATTATTACTTGAATTAATAACTCTGTTAAGCATTCCATAGGCACACAGTTGGCAAAATATGACACGATAAAGGATATTTGGGATCAACTGCAGAGGTTATGCACTCAATCAAATTTTGCAAAATAGTATCAATTGAAAAATGACATACGAGCTCGAGTAAAATAATGTGTTTAGAAGTTTTATTCTACTATGTCAGATAGACCTGATCAAACTAAGCCCGACCCTTCCAACCCGTCCAGCCCAACACGTTATTTTTGTCGGTTTAGGAATTAGTTCAAGCTTGAATTTAATTTTCAGGCCGGGTTTTGGTTTGAGTTTTTTCCAAAGCTCAAATCCAGCTCGCTTTTTCTCAAAGGCCCGGCCCGGTACGACCCAGTCCAAAAATGGACGAGTTTGGGATTTGAAAACCCAACCTATAGGCCTTGAAATTTATATTGAGCTCGGCCCCAACCCGACCCGAATCCGAAAATGATCAAATCTAATGTCGGATGTTTGGGATTAGCGAGCTTTTACTAAATTCGACGAGTTAAAAGCATTTGGTGTGTATATTGCTCGAAAAAAGATGATCGTACTCCATCTGAGATTGTGGATCCACCTCTACACCACTCCACACGTATTCGTTAGTTCACACAACTACTATATTTGGATTATTATTATTCATCTTTTACTTCCTTTTTAGCTTCTATTTATAGTGTCTCTGAGCCTTCTTCCTATATAGAGACAATTCTTGACCTACATTGATAGAAAGCTATGAACAAAGAACATTCTACTTTGCATAAAACACGTACTTGGGGGATCTATTTCCTCTAGTTCCAGATAAGTATTGTTGGTTGTCGTTGGGTGTACAAGAACAAAACTAATTCTGATGGATTTATTGAGCGCTACAAAACTAGGTTGGTATGGATTATGAGGACTTTTGCTCCTTTTGTGAAAATAACTACTGTTCATACTCTTATTGATGTGGCTTCAGTTCGACAGTGGAATGTTTCTCAACTTGATGTTAAAAATGTCTTCTTGAATAGAGATATTTAAGATGAGGTTTATACGTTTCTGGTGTTTCACATGACTCTTGGTATGTTTACAAGCTCAAGAAGACATTATATGATGTCAAATAAGTACCTCGCGGTTTGTTTGACAAATTTTCGGTTGTGATCTCTTCTCTTGGATTTACTTCTATAGTCATGATTTTGCTCTTTTTATTAAGTACACTACTGCAGATCGTATCATTATTTCTTTATATGTTGATGACATTCTTATTACTCGTGATGATATTGATGATATTTCTGTTTTGAAAATAGTTACCTAGATAGCTTGAAATGAAAGATTTGAGTTCTCCACGATATTTCTTTAGTATTAAGCAGTCTTCTCACCCGGGGGTTATCTTCTTTCTCAGTCGAAACATGTTACAGTTATTCTCAAGTAAGCTAGACTTACTAATAAGAAAACTATTGATACTCTTATTGATGTCAACATAAAGTACTCTTCTTCTGACCTTTGACACAACCTGATGCTTGGGAGCTTGGTAGCAGTTTTCATTTTCTAATTAGCTAACTCCCGATGCTTATAACCGTCGCATCATGAATTTGAGAGGATGTTAAGTTAAATAAAGGTTAACATCGAATTACTAAGGGTAGAATAATCTTTTCTTTCGGTCTTCTTTATATAGTTTATATATAGTCTATTTGTGTTTAGGATTCGATATACTTTTTTGGATCAATAACAACACCCATGCTTTCTCTTTCTCGTTTGTTTCTTGAGATTTTTTCACACAATGATAACACGATCGACATAGAAAAATTGTCATAAAAACCAACCTGTTGCACCTTCATCTCCGTATTTGAGTTCAGCACATGCTTGACGTCCGCTTTGAATCTGAGATCTGCTTCATGTTTCATTCTTAAAAGCTCACCCTCCAACTTATGACACTTGGCTATCGCCTCTTTGGATAAAGCCCGCTGTTTTTCACACTCATCTTCCAATGAATGAACTTCAGCAGAAATAGAGCTCATTTCCTCCTCCATAGCTTTAAGTTGTGACTCAGCTTCATGTCTCTTTTCATTCATGACCTCAAGTTCCCTCTCAACAGTCTGCTTGAGGTCATTTGTCAAAGTTAATTGACATTGCAGCTCAACCACTTTAGCTTCTGCTTCTTTTAACTGTCCTTGAGATGTCTTTAGCTGATTCTGTGACTCAGATAACTTATTCTGCAGGTTACCCAACTTAACCTCTGTATCCTTCAACTGTCCTTTTGAGGCATCAAGCTGCCCTCTACACAAGGTTAACGTCAGTTCTAGTTCCGTTTTTTCTGCTTCTGTCCTTTCTAGCGTCTCCTCAAGAACAACTGTTCTGTCAATCATGGCTCCAAGTTCAGCATTTAACACATTCAGGCTTTTATCTGCTCCATCATATGCAGTACCTGATTCAGAAGAACACCTCCTATGTTCTGTCTCTTTCAATGCAGCAAGCCTCTCCATCTCAAGGAAATCATCCATGAGACTGATTTCAGATGAAGAAACAATGGCATTCTTCCCAGGAGCCTTTTTGCTTTTAAATTGGCCTAACTCTGTTATAAGTGCAGATGACCGTGAATCTGACTGGCTATCCTCGGACTCATTTTGCCAAGGGGACCTAGCCTTGTGTAGAGGGCTAGGTCCAGAATCTGAGTGGCTGTCTGTGAGAGAATCAGCATAAGCAGAGAAGGCAGTAAAGGACACACAATCATTCATGGGGTGGTATGATTTTCGGGCAGCATTTTTCAGCCTTCGAAGTTCAGCTTCAAGCTTGACCGACTTCTTTGTGCTTTCTAAGTGCTGTTTGCTGGCTGCTTCGGCTCTTTGAGTACTCAGATCCCTCTCAAGAGTCCTCAGCTCTAACTGCTCTGTCAGTAAAGCTAGCTTAAGCCTCATGGATGCATTTTCTTTCTCAGCAGCATCGAGCTTAGTTGGAAGATCAGACACCAGATGGGCGGCAGCAGCAGCAGCTTCAATACTAGCAGTTTCAAGTTGAGCTTGAACTTCAGCAAGTTGGCTCTCAAGTTCCGCTTTCTCAGATTCCCATTCTTGAGAAACCCTGTCAACCGCTTCCTCAACTTTACTATCTAGCTGCTCTCTTGATTGCCGCAGCTGCCTCACACACTCCTTAAGTGCTCCATCTAGATGACTAACTCTATCCTCAAGTGCTGAGTTATTCTTTGCAGCAGCCTCAAGTTGTTGCTTTAAAATGGATACTTCTTTTTCTGCTTTTTCCCAGCCTAGCATTTTATTTTCAAGAGAAACCGGTCAAGCTTAGTTTCTGCCCAAGACCATGAAAATGTGCAATTAAGAAAATGCAATAAATGTCAGGAAAAAAAGAGTCGGAAAGCTTTTTACAACACCATGTGGAACCAAAAGGGCCGAACTCAGGAGAGAGAGGGAATGGGGTCTCCAACTAATATATGATATAGTTCTTGTACTTGGAACAAAATTGAGTCCAAAAAGTCTTCAATATAACATGACAATACACTAATGACTCGCTTGATTTCCATTCACAGGCCGGAAATGAACTGAATGGGCATCCTTATATCCTGCCATGACAATACACTTTCCTTGTAGAAACACATGGTTTCATGACAGGGACAAAAGAGAGATGCCCATGATAGAAACTGAGCCCCATAAAACTCTCCTTCTAGGCCCATAAAACATCTATGGGGATGAACAAAAATGAAGAATAAAGTGGAAAAATCTGGAGCTGTATATTATAAAGGTCCAAGAGCACTACCTGTGACAGCTTCTTCTGCAACTTTTGCATGCTGCTTTACTAACTCCTCCTTGGCACAAATGTTTGAAAGGGCCGCAAATAATTTCTCATTTAAAACCTTCATGTCATCATTAACTTCTTCATCATTTGCTGCAGCTTTGGAAGTGACTTCCGGTGACTGTATATTCTGATTTAAGGATGCCTATGATAAGACAACAGGATTTTATATGAATTTAGAAAAGGGGGAAAATGATCAGGGATCAGGCATCGATATTTTTTGAACCATCAACACACATAATCTAAGTAATCCAAGTTAACATGCGCACAGTTCGCCCTTCAAGGTACTCAGCAAAAGAGAGCTGGTTCAGCTAGCAAAGTAAAGGATGAAGTAGTCATGGCTTCAAATCTCTACAACTCTGTGCTACTATAAGGTTAGCAACATGCAAGCTGGATTGCCCGGTTCACGTGGATTGCAAGGTTTACGAGCGGTCCGAGGTTAGCTCTCTCAACACTATTAAGGAACCAACTCTACAAAAAGGTCAACCTTGTAATAGAAGATCCATGAATTATATTTATCTTAACACGCCCTCTCACGTCAATACCTCACTTTTTGGTGGAGTTGGTTCCTTAATATGGTATCACAGCAAACGTGACCTTTGGTCACGAGTTCGAATCCAGCGAACGCAACCCCTATTTGTTTAGCACTTGGTATAAATTGAACCAATGCACAGTTAACATTTCAAGCCCGAAAGAGACATTCGTGTGAGGGGATATATTAAAATAAATATAATTCATAGGTCTTCTACTACAAGTTTTGATAGAATTGGTTCCTTCACAAACACAACAACGTCGTTCGATTATTAAAAAGGATGAAGTTCGCACATTAAGGCATCCAAAACACTTTATAAGTTAGCAGATAAAGAATGTAGCATCCTACTTTAAGCACACAAGACCACTAGCAAATCCCTTATAACAAAAACTTACTTTCAATATCAGGATAGATTTCAGTTGAACACGAGCATGAGCATTGTTGAATGCAATGCATTATTTACTGTTTCCACACCCTTTTCTCTCAGGTCAGAGGTCATTGCATCCTAAGCAGTACTATGAGAAAACTACAGCATCCAGGCAAAAACTGAATTTATAAATGCGATGAATTCAAAGAAAAAGAAAGGATGGGCCACAAGCCACAAATTAACTATACAAATATATCAAGCCATGATTACTAAGCTTTTCATTTCATTTCGAACCGGATGAGCAATGTTTTAGAATTGCAAGCAATCAGCAAAATATCAGCAATTAAGGGACTCTGGAGCAGCGGTGCCATTCTCGCTAGGACACTATAAAGGATTATCGAATGAAAAATAACCAAGTTATTTGAAAATTGACCAATAGTTGTGCAAGTGTGAAGCAAAGCTTCATATTGTTTGAGCATTTCAGGAAGGTATAGGGAATACATGAGAATAAGGAGGGTACTAAGGCTCTTGTGATGAGACACACAAAAACATTAGTCAACACATATAAGCGAGTCCCTATGGTGTGATTAACAGCAGAAGAAACAGGAAGATCACCAACCTGCTCATCAGAGAGTCTTTCCGAGTATGAAGATATCGATCCTGAACTCTCCACCTCACCCGGGCTTTTCTCTGAAGACTTTCTTCGCCGCAGCCAACTTCGCCTATCCATGACCAACTCAGTTCTGGCCCATCAAGACTTCATCTTCCCTCTGAAATTATCAAAGCTCTAACACCAGTCAAGCCTGATCCTCATTTGCCCGAATCACATTCAAATTGACCAAATCAGTACCCAAAAGCACAATAATGAGCAAACACCTATATGAAATTGTAATGGGCAAACTCAGAATTGCTTACACCAATTTAACCAAAAATGTGAATGGATACAAATGGTGATGAGATGCATAAATCCATGGGAATTTCCAAAAGGGTTAACAGGACACAAAAAGCAAGAGTGATGGTGATTATACAACCAACTAATACTATGACATTGCAGGTTTCTTTTCAGGTTCCAGAGACGTAAAAAAGAATAGCTTAGAATCTACTCTCTCCCAACTTCTCATGAAAGTTTCAAAATGTCCCCAAATTAAAAAAAAAATTAAAAATGGAAAAGGTAATAAAGTTTAGGGCTTTTAAAGCCACAAATATAAGCAAATTAAACTGATTAACTTGTATCACAAATTTGAACAACTCATCTGATGGGCATCTACCATGTCTTCAAAAACATCACATATGACGTGATTCGATAGGTAAACATCGGCTGTGGGATAGAAAGAGACATGAAAGGGACGACATATAGAGGAAGAAAGAGATGGTACTCACAGACGAATAGTGAAACACCCAATATATACAAATATCTCAACAAAAATGGAGAATCAACCGATACCCATTACAATAAAATATCTCAATCAACGACCAACCAGACCCATAATCGCAAAAATCATCAAAAACCCAGAAAAAAGAAACTAAAACAAAAAATGAGCATATACCCAATTCAATCGTGGTCATAGAAACTATGAATACTCGGAGTTCTTGCACTTGGAAAGATCTGGTAAGTATGGAGTAGAAGGAATAGAAAGGGGAAAGTGTCAAATAATCGAAAAAAAAAATTGCCTTTTAATTGGGGGTTTTAGATTTGTAGGGTTGAATTGAATAATTGGTGGGGGAGATGGAGCATGTGAATAGGTTATAGTCTTTTTAGAAAGACAACTTTTTTCCTTCAGCTCTCGATTTGTTTTGTTTTTTTGTTCATTGTCCGTGTCTATGAACACTAATGATCCTTTTTCAAAGGGGTTGGTGGGGACTCGCTGTGATTGTGAAATTTTGTTGCGCTTTCTTTCAAATTGGAATGGTGTCATTCCCGCCCATTGATATGTGGCCCTTGTTTTTATCTCTACTGTTTTTCTTCCTATGAGTCTATGACACCAATTTCTCATGTTTTCTCATGACTGCAAAATTTGCAGTGCCCTGTCCCCCTTCTTCAAATGGAATTCAGTCTTTTGTTCCTTTTCCAGATTCTCCGAGACGAGTAATCAAGATCTCAATAATCAATATCAACAACCGTTTTTTAATAAAATTTACAGAAATATTCTAGTGAATATACTTTAAAAAATGGTATTATACTATTGTTTTATCAAAAAAATAAATAAATAAATAAAAAGATAAAATTCGGATATACTTCTATAAGAGGGGTGTGTCGAAAGTATGGCTCTGAATAAGTTAAACTAAAGACCATGTTTTTTAAATTTTTAGAATATCCGTATCTTTTTAAAAAAAATTGCAAAATTGTCAAATCCTCAATCTATATTACATTCTTTGAATATTTTGATTCTTGAGACAACTTCACTCTAATATAGAAGTTACATCAACAAGTGGGAGTGGAGGTAGGGTATTTTTTTTTTTTATCTTCATCTCTTTCCTCCGGACCTCCTCAATGAAATAAAATTATTTACCGTGCTACATATACAATGAAAAATCATTTCATTTCTCCATTCACTTATTTATTTGCTCACAGATTTCTTCTAAAAAAAATTATTCTATGTTTGTCACATTTGTGAGCGAGACAATATTCAGCATATTAATGGTTATTAAGTTAATTTTTATATCTTTTCAGTTAAAAATTATTCGAAAACAGTCGGCGTCCCCGACAGACACCCCCATGCTGGCAGGCGACACCCCCTTTGACCGGTCCGATTTTTTTTTATTAAACTTATTATTTTTAAAATTATTTGGCTTGCGAATATTTCATTTGTACAAATGTCAGACAGCTACAGAAGTCGGAGATCATATGCTAATCAACATAGTGGCCAACTCAGATATCGTGGGCCGATTACAGCTTCTGTACGGAGAACCAAACAAGACAGAGAGACAGTGGAGGGGTCTAGTGACGATCCATTGGTCATCCAACAGTCGTCCAGTAGATGTTATTCATCGGCACCATCCACTGTCGAACTATTATCGAGCCTTATATGCTAGATCATGTGCTACGGCAGTTTGGGTTCGTTTAAATTATATCCTCCGAGCCATTGATACCAGAGATCGTCTACAGAGAGCAGAACATTCTGAAGTACAAGTGTGTGCACGATCCGATGATGTGGCTTTGATCTTCACCGAAAGACCATATTATACAGTTGATGGACAAAGGGATCATTTCAGGCATAGTATGAGAGCGAGATCTCAACCCCTTATAGGGTATGGTATGAGCCTCGGACGCATCTTCAGATCTCTCCCCGTGTAGTGGATGATGAGGAGGATGCACGTCCGAGACCGTTGCCCAACGATGCGGTAAGTTCCGTTCAATTCACGATATTTTAATGTATGATAACTTCTATTTATTTTGTTTGTTTCTCGTGTCTCGAATTACAACGTCTGCAATACATCGTGAATCGGTTGTACCCATTTCATCCACATAATCAGAAACATTACTATTATCGCTTGAAAATGAGCCAACAGATACCACCAAAGACTTGAGAACCGCTTCCGGTCGTCTGAGCAAGGAAAACCGGTTCAACAAGCTAAGCCGACGCTGAATCGGCTTCTGGAATGAGGAGATCAACTCTTGGACCTGGAAAGATGAGCAAACCTCGTCAACGGGAATCCCGAGGTTTTAAGCCCGGGATGACCGCTCCGATGCTTAAGTCAGTCGAGGAAAGCATGACGCGGAATCAAGCTTATGACAAAAAAAGATGTTAAAATCGGAAGAAATTATATACCTGGAAGGCTAGGGGGTTCATCCTATATATAGGCAAGGAGGAAAAGGGAGAAGGGGGAATTATTGGATTACCGATATGCCCCTCCAGCCCAACCGTCCGGGCTGATCACCCGGGCTGATCGCCCGGGCTGATCACCCAGGTAGGTCGCTCTTGACCAGCCAAGCTGGCCAGGGAAAGGGCTAAGTAAGGGAGCCCGGGCTCATCACCCGGGCCGATTGCCTGGGCAGATCACCCTTTGGCCAACAAAGCTAGCCAAAAAATGGCCAAGGAGAAGGCCCGGGCTGATCACCCGTGCTGATCCTTAAGTGAGAATCGGAAGGGTTCGAGCCGACCCGATACCCCCATGAACCCGGTCGTCTTCCGTGTCCTTTTGTTCACGTGTATAGGGGATTTTTTCCCGTATATCAATTACTTTCTTGACAACTTGTGTATGCTAGGTGTGCCCAAGGGACAACGGTTGAGGTATGTTTCTAGTAGTTGGGTTAAAAGTTTGGGATAATCATGAGTTTATATGACTTGTGAACGGATATTTGTAACTATTGATAATAAGAGATGCCATGTTTGGATGACAGATGTGAAGCTGGAAGTAACATAACAATTGACATTGTTTCGAAGGTGCTTGGAGATAGGTTATGTTTTGGGGTATGATGAGATGTACCTTATGTTTTTAGTTGATAAGTTGAGATAGGAATTGTGAAGTCAAATTTGTAAGTAAGGTTGGAAAGTGACTATGGACATAAGAATTTTGACGAGATAGCAATTAGGTATAGAAAGTGGCGAAGGTATTCAATGACTTGTAGTTCATCTTCTGGGTATGGTCTGGGTATGTAGCTAGCTAGATTCATAATACCACGAGGCCATGAAATGAAAAAGGTATTTAGAAGAGGTTGAGATGAGATGATTCAAGGCTTTGTCTCTCTTTTAGGTTGTATTTCTAAATAAGGATAGTATCAGTGAGTTATGATTTGAGTAAAGATAACACTTAGGCTAGCTTATAGGTTGATATTGTTTTGTTGTTATTTTTGGTTATGGGAATGGGATAAGATTCCATGAGTTAGTTGGAATAAGACGGTGACTTGACAAAAAGGTATGACAAAAGAAAGGGAGTACATTATGGTTAATCTCAAAGTATGAGTTGTGGAACTAAGCTGATAGAGGTGGATGGTCTAATGGCATTTGTTGTCTTCATGTAAGTAAGATGCCATATGGAAGATTATCGGTAACTTGGTTTAGCGGAATGTAGAAGGAACAATTTTCGTGCTGATCTTAATAAGGTTATTGTTGGTATTAAAAACTTGGCCCAATTTTTGGTAAAGGCTGCACTCAGCCCAATCAACTCTTGGCCCATTTTTAAGCCCAGCTGCTCACCACCATTGGATGATGCTGGCTACCTGATCATTGCCTAGACATGCTCCTCTTTCTTTGCCTCCTTCTAACCTAATTCTCATTATCTTCCTACCGCCTCACTCACCTCTATTTTTAGGCGATTCTAGCGATTCTCTTCTCTCTCTCTCGGCTTCTCATTTTTCTCTGTGTTGATTTTTCTTGAGCCTCTGTAGCTCGTCTTTCTCTTGATTCCTCTCTATTTTCTCTTCGGTTCTTGTTGATGGAGGAGG
>JAOWBR010169443.1:0-11506 GCA_028571145.1 Dionaea muscipula
ACTACCGTTTCATCAAACCAAAAATGACCGTTTCATCCAAAAAAAAAATAATAAATAAAAAACTATAGTATACTACCGTTTTATCTAAACACAAATGGTAGTATACTACCGTTTTATAAAAATAAAAATGATAGTGTACTCCCGTATCACCCAAAAATTATAAAAAAATTTGCGCACAGGTGTGCGCAAAGTAATCAGCATTAAATGAGAAAAAATAAGAGACATGCTTTAGGCACACCCACTGACAGGGGTGTGCCTCGTTTATTTCTTTTTTTTGTTGTTTTTCGATCAAACGTATACTATCGTTTTTTTTTGTTTTTTTTTTGAGATAAAACAGTATTATACTATCGTATCATCTAAAAAAAATAAAAAAAATAAAAAATAGTAGTTTACTACTGTTGTATCTCAACAAAAACAGTAGTTCACTACTGTTTTATCTCAACAAAAACCGTAGTATACTACCGTTTTTTCTCAATAAAAACGGTAGTATACTACCGTATCACCTAAAAATTAAAAAAAAAATCCAAGCACATCGCTTGGGATGTGCCTAAAGTAATCAGCAAAAAGAAAAGAAATTAAAAAAGGAGATTGAAGATTATAATAGTGAATTATATTTAGTATAAGAGGAAAAATTAATGGAAACGGATCAAATAATATGAAATCCGATCTAAAATGGATTCAAAAGATCGTGTTGTTACGTATAAATTTTAAAAGCCTAAAATCTTCAAAAACCCTCTAAACCGCAACACTTCAAACCATCCAAACAATCTCTAAAAGCTTAAAACCTTCCAAAACCCTCCAAACCCAAAACCTCCAAACCCTAATCCTCCACCCCCCACCAACCCTCTAAACCCTCTCATCTGTAACCTTCACAAACCCTAATTCCTAAAACATTAACCCTCAAAACTCTAACCCTTAAAACCCTAAAACATATACAAACATTAAAAGTTTAAAACCCTCCAAACCCTTCAAAAAACCCCAAAATCCAAAACCCTAAACCCTACAAACCATACAAATCTTATTTCCTCTCATATAAGTTTTATGTAGTGTTAGATTGAAAAGAATCCGTCCGAA
The DNA here is from genome assembly GCA_028571145.1 of Dionaea muscipula. NCBI lineage: Eukaryota > Viridiplantae > Streptophyta > Magnoliopsida > Caryophyllales > Droseraceae > Dionaea > Dionaea muscipula. The sequence continues at coordinate 1,075 of JAOWBR010169443.1, forward strand.
ACAAAAGATAAGCCTTAATGCTGGTTTGTGTGTCAATATTATCACACCAACTTGGTGGTGTATAATCTTATGAGGTCATGTGTGGCAAGAGATGCCACACATGTTTCTGTTTGGTTTGGGATTGGTTTAAAGTCCATTTGTCTTGAAATTTTGGGGACAAAATTTATTTAAAGGAGAAAGACAATCCTAAATAATATAATATAATATTATGTTTAATAACAATTATTATTGTTTTTTGCCTATTTTTTAATTAAATAAACCTAATTAAACCCAAATAATCCTAATTAATCGAATTACCTAACAAACCGAGTAATAGATTTAAAGTTTAAACCTACATTAATTTATATCCAAACCCCCCAAATTACCCCCTAATTTAATCTCTCTCCCGAATCTCTCTCTCTCGCGTCTTCCACGCTCCCTTGCGTCGACTAGCAAGCCAATAGAATAGCAGAGGAACGGTGACGGCGACGTTGAGGATAGGAGAAGACAGCACGATTCTCATGGGAATCAGAGGAATCGGACCTAGTAAGCATCTAATTCGCCTCCTTGTCTTCGATTTTGGAGGTAAAGGTTGGATTTTTGATATTGCTTTAAGGTTGAATGAGATGTCTGAGGCGGATCTATGAGGTGGGCTCGACTGTCGGGAGGTCTCAGGCGGGCCTCCTTGGTCGTGGCCGTTGGCGACTGAAGTAGAGGCGACCTACCATCAGTGGCTATGGAATTTGGATGATCTCGTTTTTCAGTTTCTGTTAGTCGTAATCTCACACAGAAAAGATCCATACTGTGACCAATCCACTATGCTTTGCTTGCAGGAGTTGCTGCTCGTGCTTTATTGTTTAAGATAATTAGATGGGTTAATGCCAGTTTTGTGGCTTGTTAGTGTTGAAGTTTGTATTTTTATGAATGACAGAACACAGACTAGCTGAAGTTGCTCGCATCCATGACAAATACCCTGATAGAATACGAGTATGCTAACCTGACAAATCTTTCATCAAAGTCTATTTTTTTCTCTTTTTTATGTTACTGATTTATTAGAATGAATTTGCATTGTTTTGTTGGATGATGTAGGTTATCGTTGAGAGGGTTGAAATGTCCGACATTCCAGACATTGACAAGAAAAAGTAAGTATATGGCATTGATTTTTCTAGTGAATGTTGTCGTGTTAAAAAAAAAAAGGCTTATTATGGTTAGCATAATCTGAGTTCTTTGCTCATAATGAGGATATCTTTCTGGTTTTGCTTGTGAAATGCTAATTTCCTGTTTAACCTATTGCTCGTTTGCATCCTTCACAAATTTTTTTTTTGGTACTTATTCTGTCAATTTGTCTTCATTCTTTTCTTTAACTCCATCGCAAGGGGAAACACGTCTTGTAGTCAATACATTGAGATATTGTCTGGTTTGTGTGTTTCAAATGCAGGCAAGTGATTCTTAGGGCTAGGAACTTGAAGCAACTTGCTAATTTCATCCGCAGCAGCAGGTTAGATTTTTTTTTTTTTATCTTGTTTTAATTTATTTAAGATTTGTTATTTAGCCCTTTTTAGTTTTTGCTAACAGAAATGGCTAAATAATTGAGTTTCATTATTTGTGGTTGTCATTTTCCATTTCTTTTCTGTGAATCTCTCTTCGGGCCTCGGTGTGATATTCGTTTCATTTACCCATTCATCGATGTCATGGAAATTGAGGGTTTTTTTATGTTTCTTCTGAAAATGTGGAAATAATCCAACTTACAGTATTATCCTTTGAAATCCAAATCCATAAAATATAATTTATAATTTTTTGTTCCGTTTAATTTTCAATTTCAAATATATATCTGAAAAATCAAACACCCGTGAAACTTTTATTATCTATATATATATATGGTTTGAATTTCGAAGTTCGAGGTAGTTTGTTATTCAAAGTGATTACTATACAGAATTTCAACTGACCGAATGTTATATAATTGATTCTTGCAAAGCATATCTATCTAAACTAGCTTTTCCTTTGTTTTTTTTTGGTGGTTCCCTCGTAATTTGGATAAGCTCAAAGACTTGATCATTGTATTTTCCTTGTGTAGCACATTTCTTATTGATCATTTTTTTTTGTTCAATTCCCTATTGTGGGTCGATTGAGTACTGATTAGGGTTGCTAGTTGATGTATTTGAGGTACAACAAGGGGGCTGTGATGGGGTGTCTATTTATATTGCTGTGTGTAATTGTGGTGAGGCTGAACAATAAGCTTGTGATGAGGCTGTGTGCATATTCCTTATTATGTGCATCTGATTTGTTTTGATATGCACTGCATAGTTGCGGAGGCCAACCTAGGAAGGGCTAAGTTGATCGGTTTGAATTTCATGAACACCGTGTGCACATCTAATCCTATATGAATTAAGAGAACTCTGGAACGTCAATTGCTAGATGAATAAATAGAAAGCTTCGTTAGGAACTTAAAAAAAATGAGCCCTCATTGAACTCTAAGTTTACTAATATTTTTAATGATATTTGATTTCTGTAAAGATCGATGTTACCAGATTTTGTCAAGATCTCATGGATCAACTTGTATTGAAACGCTCTGGATGATGATGGCCAACCGATCTTGATGGAGAAAGGAAAAGTTGGTTGGACAGGGTGGAGTTTCATGAATCTGATCTACTAGCTTACTGTAGACACAATAATATAATGCTTGAAAGAATTGTTGGCTGCATCCCGTAGGTAAATTTAGATTATTGTTTTTACTAATATCCCTTTTTTTTTTCTTCCATTTATATCTGCTGATTTGTCTAGGATTTCTTGCTGCTTATCTCAATGTGTTCATTTCTATTTTGCGGTTCCTTGCATGTTCTTAACTTTAATCAAGAGGTAATGTCAAAGATGATCACTGAGAATGCTAGTGAATAGTTTCTACATTCGCTGAGTAACTAGTGCGCTTCAGGTAGTAACTGTATTTCAAATTATGCATTCCACCTTACCATGTTCTGAGTTGCTCGTCTTTATGTTGATTAATAATTACCCGTAAATGCATATTTTGTGGTCGGATTTAATTCAGTTTGAAATCTTGACTTTCCTCCTAACATATTGTAGTCCTGGCCTATCCGGGGCTTTGTTGAAAACCAATTTGGTATGGGTTTGATTGCAAGAGCAATTGAAAAGGGTATTGCTGTAATTAAACCTACTGGTTTTATGATCTTCAACTTGGGAGGCCGCCCAGGACAAGCTGTTTGCAGGCATTTGATCGAACACCGTGGTTTTCATGTAAACAAGATTTGGAAAACTAAAGTTGAGGCAAGTGAGAGTTTGATATTAAGTGAGAGTTTGTTTACTTGATGTGAATTTATAAGCTTCTGATGCATATATTTCAGCATTAGTAGAAATTAAGAAGAATAGTCCACACCATTTTGAGTTCTTTACAGGGCTTATGGACGATCTCCCTATTTGTGCTCGAATAGCATGGGCATATCGGAAGGCTGGCAATTGCATTGCTCATGCTTTATCTGTTAATAGTTGTTAACTCTAGCAACCAAATCAGGTCAATTCTAGGTTTCCTTACGTTGTGTAACTCAATGTGAGCAATGATGTGTTGGCCTCACATTTACTTGGTAGAGCATGATATATATGACAAATTTGACAGGTGAAGACAATTTTTGAGTTTTTGAATAATGGCTATAAGGTGATCAATAATTCGTTGGACTTATCATTTGAAGATGTTGTTGCTGCTGTTTCTATTGCCTATTGTTGCCTGCTACAATTGCTTGTCGCTCGAAATTCTTTGCTAGCTAGATGGAAGCAGGGAAGGAGGCCAATGAAGTGTTGGAAGCAGTGATGTGAATTAGGAAGTAGTGATGTGAATGTGGCCAATGCAGCAGCAATTGCCTTAGGGAAGTTTGTCTGCTCGTTTACATGGTGAGGGATTATTTCAAGCAATTGCTTTTTCTTCTGGTTTTCCGATTGCCAACATTCATTATAATTTGACTTGTATGCAAATCTGCATGCTTATTGTTGCAGATGGATTTGGTCTTTGACAGATGTTGCGGGCTTCCTTAGATGAGCATATATGCAAATCAGCGAGTTTTTTTTTTCCCTTTTGTTTCTTACTATGGATGGCCTGAGGCTTTTGTGGTGTTTTCCGTTTTCCTTATATTCCTGCCATGCGGGATGTGCATGGGTTCTAGGCAATTCTCCTATTTCAGGTGAGGTCATGTTTTTCTTTTCTTTTCATTTTTGACCATGTCTTGAGACTCACTAGGATGTAGTATTCATCCATTTTACGGTGTTTTCTGGTATTACGTGGGTTGTAAACTTATACCTTATGATCATATATATTATACTTAAAAAAATGGAGATTGACTGATTGAATATTTACTTTATTTGATGTGCTGTTGTGATTGTCTGGTTGGTTTGTTGTTGTGTTGTTTTTTTCTTTTTTTGGTAACTGTGTTGTTTTTGTTTCAGCACCTGTTTTTTATTGTTTGAGAATTTCCTAGGATTATGTTGGTCTAAAATATTAATGTATTCAACATATCTTTTTAAAAATTGAATTAAAAGAAATAAGAAAAAATATATTTTTAGTTTTAAAAAAATTTAATTAAGAGATAAAAAATTATATGTAGGTTATTAAAATAATAACATATATAGGGGATTTAATAATGTAATCGAAACCGTAATCTGCGGAGAAAACACAGGGAATAAGGAATTATCTGTTTTTTTTTTTGAACGAAAAAATTTGTTGTATCATTACTATACCAACCACAACCCAACAAATTGATTCGCACTATCCTATACACAGAACCCAGTAACATCACCAATCCATACTCCCTAGAATGACAACAAGGAATTATATATTATTATTTGAGTTTAAAATTATTAAAAACCAAAAATTATATAACATTTAATAAATTCAGTAAATATCTCGTTATAGTTTTATATCAAACTTTATTAAGAAGTATTACAAACAGTAAATGCCGTATAAATATTCATTTCATAACTGTTTCGTATTGTTGTATATGTAGGAATAATTGTTTGCTTATTCCAAAAAATACCCATTTTTTGTGTTTGTTCTAAAATAAAAAAATAGATATCATACTCAATACAATATTTTATTATACAAGTAATACCCTTTTGGCAATAGAAATTATGTCGCTATTTGTCAATATTTTTGGCGATGTACAGCTTTGTGCCGCCAAATGTTAAAATTATTGGCGACATAAGATATTACGTTGCTAAATGTTAAAATTATTTGCGACATAAGATTCTGTGTCGCCAAATATGAAGATTTGGCAACATAAATACGTTCGTTGCCAAAAAACTTACATTTGGCGACATAATTGTATTTTTTGTTGCCAAAACATACTCAACCGGTGACGAATCATAATGTGCGTCGCCTTTTATTGTCGCCAAAAGTCGAGGTTGTTGTAGTATTTTGAAAAGTTTCCTTGTCTGATTAGGGTTTCCAAATTCTAACAAACCTATTTCAAAAAGTTTCTCCTTTTTGTCTCAATCAGATCCCGTGATTATCTTGAGTTCAACGTCTTTAATGATTAATATTAAATTCGTAAAGTTGAATTTAATATGTCCCATCCATCTTTAATGAAAACCTCATCCTTGAACATGTGGCAGTTTCTTCAGGTCCGACTTCGAGAACCCTAGGTTTTATAAACCCAAGATTGCCTCAGTCTCAACTGGCCTTGAGTCTACTGGAATCTCCTCAACTGGTAGTACTCGACTGGACATACTCAACTGGTCGTGCTCAACTGGACATCCTCAACTGGAAACTATCTCGACTGGACTATCCTCGATTGGACCTTCCTCGACTGGTTGTTCCTTGACTGGAACAATCTCGACTGGTTCTAGTCAACTGGTTCTACTAAGCTGGAACACCACAACTGCATATCTCAACCGGGACTACTCGACTGGCTTGTCTCACCTGCATCTTCTCACCTGCATCAGCTAGGCTGCATGTCTCAACTGCTTCAACTCAACTGAGTCTAGTCAACTGGGATTGTAGACTGCCTCTACTCAACTGGAATTGGTCAACTGCCTCTAGTAGACTGACTCTACTCAACTGCATTGTTTCGACTGCATCTAGTTAACTGGAACATCTCAACTGCTCTAACTCAACCGGATCAGTCTCGATTGGAACTAGTCAACTGCATGTCTCAACTGCTTCAACTCAACTGAGTCTAGTCAACTGGGACTGTAGACTGCCTCTACTCAACTGGAACTGGTCAACAGCCTCTAAGTCTTCTAAGCTGGATCTTCAAGGCTGGATCATCTTCAAAGCTTGAAACTTATCCTAACCTGCATAGTTTGCTATATGCAACCTTTTATGCTAATCTACATCCAACTTAATATCTATACAATGTCATAAACTGATTATATCATCTTTCCCCTTAGTTATCAAATCTTAATATCTATCATGTTTTATGCATCATCAAAACTTATTATCTATCATATTCCCCCTTTTTGATGGTGCTAAAACCTACATAAATCAAAGACAATCAAAGAGCAAAGAGTAAAGGCATCTTTACTCAATTGTAAAAAAAAATGTTTTACAGACAAAATCAGATGAAATAAGATTACAAGAAGTCTATCTCTTCCTTTTAGAGAAATACACATAATCATGCCACTTTTGCCATTCTGTCCATGCCTTCTCATAGTTCTCATCTAATTTCTCTCCAAAAGAGCCATCTTTGAAAAGATTTAGGAATTCAGTTGCGCATTCAGTCTGGCTTGGAATTTCTCCCTTGTACCCTTTCTTTCTACTTTTAGCCACCTTCAAGATCTTTTCTCCCTTCTTCTTTGCTTCCAAGAAGTAATACAGTGCATCTTGTTTGTTTACATGCTTTTCCTAATTTCCTCTTCTGAACAAATCTTCAAACTCCCTCATTTCTTGAACTAACAGTGTCCCAGATTGAGGGTTCTTTATAATAGTGGTTCTGGCTTTGTCTTCATAATGTGAAGATCCTCCTTTGAAGCTGGAACTGGTCTGATGGTACTGTTGATATTGCTGGTGATGGCCTCCTCCACTTCTTTGCTCTTTGGAAGCTCCTAAACATTCCCCCTTTTTGGCATCCTCAATAAACTTGAGAAGGGTTTCAGTTAGAAGTTCCTGGGAGTTCTTGATTTCTTTTACAGTGCTGGCCATATCATCCAATTTGTGATTTTGGTCCAAAAATTCCCTTTGCATCAGATGCTTCAGCTCCAAATTACTATTTTCCACCTTCAGCTCCATCAACCCTAGCCTGGTCTTTACATCCTCCTTAACAGCATCAACTTTCCTTTCAAAGGATCTTGTCTGCTCCTCTATCTCCTTTGGAATATCACTTCTAAAAGCATGAGCAAGGATATTCAGATCCTTGGTGTTTCTTGTCATGGAATCCTGGAGGCTGTAGAAGCTGTGAGCTAGGTTGGCTTGAAGTTGCTTATCCCTTGGGGCATTCAGATTGAAGAATTCCATGATGCTTTTGATAGCTTCATTCTGTTTCTCCATCTGTAACAACATTACCCTTACTGCTTCATTTATGTGTGCATGGATTTTGGGATCAGAAATGATAGCAGCTTGGGGAGGTGGATCTGCCAAAGGTTCTGTGATAAATGGTATTGAAGTTGAGGCTTCTGCATGAGGGGTTGGAGCTTCTTCATGATGGCTTGGAGCTTGGTACAACACTAGCTCCATCCCTTGCTTCCCTTTAGCATCCTCCATCTCTTCCTCTTCACTTGACAGAATATCAATGCTGCCAATAGGACTGTCATATCCTATGGGATCATTGAAATCCTCATCTTCATCCTTGTCTTCTCCTCTAGATGGCGCTACTGGCTCATCATCCTTGGGGTTCTCCTTAGCATCTTTTACCTCATCTTCTTTCTCTGCCTCAGCATCATCATCATGATCCTTCTCAGCTTGTTGTTCCTCTCCAGCTTGCTGCTCTTCTTGAACTTGTGGTTCATCTGATGGTGCAGGGGTTTGTTGTTGAGTTTGTGGTTGGGTTTGAGTTTGAGGTTGTGGTTAAGGTACTTCAGGGGCATCACCTCCCTTGTCATCATCATTATTATCATCATCATCCTTGTCCTTCTCAAATGCTTCCCCCTCAGGCCTCTTCCCCATCTTGATAGCATGCCTTTTGTTGGCAGTTGCACCTATCTTAAAGAATTCTAACAACTTTCCAGCATCCACCAATTCATAAATCTCATAACATTCCACCATGCCTACCACCCAATCTTCCTCTAAATGCATTCTTTCCAGGTCAACTTCTTGAATCCTTGACCTGCTCAATTTCCATGATAACCAACCATTGAATCTTTGAATCTCCTCATCAATGTTGATGGGATCATCAATAATTATGGGTTCATCATCTCCATCCTTTACAATCTTCTGCTCTCCTCTTTCAGCAGCTTCCTCAGCATGAACAGCAGCAGTAGCTTCCTTGCCAATTTTCACCATATCTACATCAGCCTCATCTACAGGATCCTGAGCATCCTGAGAAGGGTCCTGAGCCACTTCCCTGGCCTGCTCCCCCTCAGGAGCCTCCCCTATTGAGCTCCTCTGCTCTACTTCATCTGCTGAAATACCTTTAGCAGGGCCTGTGCTTGATGCTACAGATGGTGATTGCAACACTAACTTTCTTACTTTCTTCTTCTCCTTCTTCTCAGCAACAGGTGATGCACTATTTATTCTTTTCTTGGGGTTCTCAACCTTCCCAAATAACCTCTTTGAAGGGTGCACAGCAAGTACATCCTTCAACTGAACTCCCATCAGAGAAAGTAAATGGCTGACAATGATTCCAAATGTCTTCTTGATGTGAAAAATTCCCTTGGGGGGTGCTTCTGCAGTTAATCTCTCTTTAGCCTCCTTGTTCACTTGGTCAGCAATTCTATGGAATACAAACGAAGCCCAGTTGATTGGCTTGTTTGTCCATATAGCATACATGAGCTTGCCCTAGGTCGGATCAGCATATCATGGGATCCAGTCCTGCTTTCAACTATCTTACTAAGGATGTTACACAATAGATGAAACTCATCCTTTAGTAATGAAACCCTACAGGAAATATTTACAGAACTTTTCTCATCTTTGATTATTGTTTTCCAGAACTCCTCTTCATCCTCAAAATCAATCTTCAATGGGTCAACCTCCCCAGACCTCGGTAGTCCAAAGTGATGTGTGAGAGTCTCAAGCTTGAGCATAACACTAACATTATTAACTTTGGAAGTCAAGGTAGTACCTTTCACTTTGGCATTCTTGTAGAACTCGATTACCCTATCCGGTGACCATGTAGGGACATAGGTAGAGATGAATCTTGTGAGTCCACTCCTCTCTAGTACTTCTATCACCTTCTTCGAGCCCTCTGTGCATATAGATGATTTGAGAAACCGCTCAACATCCATGGTTAGTCCAGTTAGCAAGTAGCAAGTTGGCTTCATGATCTTTAGATGGTTTCGGTGCCATTGCTGAAATTTAAGAGTGATTTGAGGAGTTTTTGTGAAAAAGATAAAATTTTTAGGTAGGTTACTCTGTAGCTTCGAGTTCGAGGGTTTTGAAAATGGAGGGAACTCTGTGAGAAGAAGAAACTTTTGATGTATTGAGGAAACTTTTTGATGCAGAAAATGTAGAAGATCGTGACAACTAGTTGTCAACTCAAAGGTCAGAATTTCCAAATAGTTGTCAGATTCTTGCTTGTTACGAGAAAATCGTAATGATTGTCTGGCCAAATATAGCCCAAATTAAAAAGTTTTCCCCTCACGTGGTGCTTTAAAAAATCTTGGCTAGATATAAATTAATTCCACGTCATTAACTGATGTGCCATGTCATCACTTTGAGGGATGTCAACTGGGTGAACTAGACTGGAAGTCTAGACTAAAAAAGCTAGACTGAAAAAGCTAGACTGGGAAGTCTAGACTGGAAAGTCTAGACTGGACGAGGTAGACTGGGAAAGGTCGACTGGCAATGGTCGACTGGCAAAGGTTGACTGGCAAAAGTCGACTGCCAAAGCTAGACTGGAAGATGTCGACTGAGTCTACTAGACTGGATGAAGGTCGACTGGAGGGTGTCAACTGGACCTGCTTTAAAAATCTTTAATCCTTTACAGAATCTTCCAAACTTAATCCCAATCATCTTCAAGCGAATCTAAAACATCAAAACTTCTTCCAAAGTCTTCAAATCAAATCAATTAGCCCTAATTGTCCTTTGATCTCTGCAAATCTTCCTTCACACAATGCCTTAGTGAATATATCTGTCAACTGCTTCTCAGTTGAGATATACTCCACTTTAACATTTCCCTTCTCAACATGGTTGATATACGGGTATTCACCCCTGCCTACGCGGACAAGAGAATCGGACGGCTCGACCAGTATTTTGGGTCCAGGCCGGTGGCCTGGGTCCTGGCCGATGGCCTGGGTCCTGGCCGGTGGCCTGGGTCCTGGCCGGTGGCCTGGGTCCTGGCCGGTGGCCTGTCAACGACCCTCA
>JAOWBR010169454.1:0-11506 GCA_028571145.1 Dionaea muscipula
GCATCCAATCAAGAGGCATACACTCAATCATCATACACATTAACATGTTTGTAAATCATCACACATTCAAGTCAACATAACACATGGTTCAACTTGTACCACTCTGGGGGTGGTGGCCACATCTTTCTTTAAAAGCAGTTCAACCCTCTCGAAGAGTGCTGCTATGGTGGATGTGAGGGTATCGGTTGCACTTAGCTCATGCACACCCTTTTGGCTTTCAGTGTGGGTAACAACAGGTTTATCTCTCCGTTCAAAAGTGGATTGAAATTGGGATGCGTCACTCATGTTTTCAAAAAGTTCCCATACTGCATTGTCATCTTTCGTCATCACGGAACCTCCACAAGAAGCGTCGATCATTTGACGATGAGATGGAAGGAGGCCAAAATAAAATCTTTACACTAGTTGCCACTGGGGGATATCGTGTTGAGGGCATTTTCTTATCAAGTCACCAAATCTCTCCCATGCTTCAAAAAGCTGTTCGTTATCAAATTGTTGGAAGGTGGTGATCTCTCGACGATACTGCAATGTTTTTCCTACTGAAAAATATTTATTTAGGAAGACAACACTCATCTCCTCCCAAGTCCTAATGGTGCAGGATGGCAAGGTGCTAAGCCAGTGTTTTGCCCGACCTCGTAGTGAGAATGAAAAAAGTATGAGTCTCATGGCGTCAACAGGAAAATTTGCTATTTTTAAGGTTGAGTTGATGCCTACAAACTCAGCTAAATGATTGTATGGGTCTTCTTGAGATATGCCATTGAATGTTGGTAAAGATTGGATGGTGCTGGGCATAATCTCATAGTGGGAAGCAGCAATTGCAGGTAATTCAATGCACGAAGGTATGTCGTAGACATTAGGAATAAAGTGCGTGTGCAAAGGATTCATAGGTTGTGCTACCCCATTTCCCCCATTTCTAGCATTCTAAGCATTTTGAACCCCGTTAACCCCATTATTCAGACAGTTCAAATTATTTTGATTTTGCGGTGGAGGATCTTCCATATTTTCAGCTCGCGGGTTTTTGTTTTTAATCCTACGCCTTCCTATGCTTTGATTGATTCTAACAAGTCTAGGTCTCAAGGATCAGCATCCTAGCATGCAAGGTCTAAAAACAAACTAGAAAAGCAAGGACAAAAATTAACACAACTAAACAGGGCAGTAGGAAGCAGAAACAAGATAAAACAGAATAAAATAAATAAAAATAAAAAGACTTAAACAAAATACAACTAGAAACAAAATCAATTCAAATCCAAGTTTTTAGCGAACCGTCCCCAGCAACGGCGTAAAAAAGTGATCTGCGTCGTCAAGCGGTCAATTTTATTATTTAATTTAAACGCACTTACCTACTACAGAAGCTAGCGGTTGAGTACGAGTGTTGGTCCACAGGAATGGCTGCAAATCCTTTAGGTTTAATTAATTATGCTCCTAGAGATAAGATAGATGTAAAGTGGTTCAATTAACCTAAAACAGTAAATAAAATTCGAGAAAATTAAAGATAGATGTCATTGCTTAAAACAGTGACTCGACCAAGCAAGCAACAGCAAGCAGCGTGCAGGTGAAGCACATCAAGGCCGTGACAGATCTGTCACGGTCGTGACATTCAATAAGGAACACGGTCATGACCCACAGGTCACAGTCGTGTTCAATGCTAAATCCTCAGGGAACTACGCGAACCGAAATCCGGTCACGCTCGGGTTGAAGGGTCTAAGTGTCAGTTTATTCCCGTTTTAAATGCAGTTTAATATTAGGGTTTGACCGTGGGATGAATGTTTGGTTTGATTAAAGTCCAGATCAGCTTACGATATGCATTATCTTAAGAAATCAGGGCATAATGCATCTCGGTGTTTTAACCTAAACAACTAATATAGTTGTCTGTCACAAACAACAAGAACCAATCGAAACCACGAAATATAAATCCAGCAGGTTTACAGTTTTGCTTGAATCAAATCCCTACGACTAAGCAGACCATCAATTCGTCATCTAATTTTATAGATCTACGCAACTGCGTACACACAGAACGAAACTTTACAAATCGTGTCAAAAATAGGTATATCGGATGATGCAGATCAGATTGAAGCACATCCTGTTGGTATATTTGACCTGTTGGGTGTATATGGATGATCACCGTCGTCATCGCGTCGTGCTCCGAGGTAGTTGTCGCCCTCTAAGGTCACCAAATCGTTGCTGCTGACTCTAGGTCGAAGAAGGGAGAGAATCTTGACGGCTGCAGATCAAGCAAATTTAAAGCTACAGCAAAACGACCCGACACGACCGTGTCACTTCTAACACGGTCGTGTCATGCATAAAATAGAATTGGGCCACGTCTATAGCCTGTCTACATGGTTCGGATGAGTTTTTGAGCCTCTTGGGCCTGCATGGCAGTGTGATAACGTGCATTTACGATCCATTAGCATCCCGGCTCGTGGTCAACCTACAAAAACACATAAAATAATGTATAAAATACGTAATACAGGTGCGCATAATATAATTAAAATACAACCTAAAACCCAAGCTCTTAGGACCTCAAAATAAACATTTAGTAATAATTACGAGCATGAAGAGTACACTTTCTTATACTCATCAGCTAAAACGATGGCTGAACTTCCACCACGAAATCTAAACAATTTAAATGGTCAGAATAATGGGGTTAACGGGGGGCAGTATGACAGACCTACCTTTTGGGGCGGTCCTCGGTTTTAAATTTCGAGGACAAAATTCCTTTAAGGGGGGAAGGATGTTGTAACCCATTCCATTTTTAATTGAATCAGGTTATTTAATCCTCAAGGCTTCCTTCTAACCCGACCGGGTTGGAGGAAACTGATGAAGTTGGTTTGCTTATGGGAGGTTGCGGGTTCTAAACCCGATGACGACTTTTTAAAATTCTCTTGGTCTTTCTTTTAATTTAGGAAGGATGGGATTTTACAATCCTACCCTCCTTCAATTAGAAGAATAATATAGGGATTTTATTTTGTAACTCCCCAATCTCCGCCCTCTCTTTCCTTTTCACGTTTCTCATTCCTTCTCTCCTTCTCATCTCACGCCATTTCCCCTCTCTTCTCCCTCTGATCGGCAGCCAGGAAGTGTGCAAGGAGACCGTGATCACCATCTTGGTTTGACGAGCGGAGGCACGACGATCGCATCTTCATCCCATGGGTGAGTTTTCTATGATTTTACTTTCTTCCCCTTCTTTGGATTTTTGGCCTTGAGAGGATGATGTGGTGATTTTGATTTCTCTCTTTGAATTCATGGGATGATTGGGTTTTAGTGGTGACGTGGATCGTGGTTCGTCTCCTTCTTTGGCGTGATCGACATCATCCCAAAGAAAACGTATGATTTTGATCCGTTTTATCTGTCGGATGAGATTAGCATGTGGTTGGGAGTTCGGAATTCATTGTTAGGATTGGTTTAACAATCTTGATGCAGTCCAATTCATGGATTAGCATATGGTTCTTGATTCATAGTCGTCTTGTTTCGGGATTTTTAGTTTGGTACGATTTCATGCCTTTGACTTTGATTCGATCGTGAACATGTTTAGGTTGATGGGTTGATGTTGTTAGCATGCTCTTTGGGTGGCTTTTAGTACATGGTTTCATGTTGCATTCATTGTTTTGGCGTTGGCATTGTGTCGAGCACGTTTGGTGCGTGTCTGGGCAGTTCACGTTTTCTGCAAGTTGATTTCTGGACGAAGCACGGCCGTGCCTGTCCAGGCACGCCCGACCCCATGCTAAAATTCCCAGATTTTGGCTAATTTTGCACAAGCACGGCAGTGTCGCACACGGGCGCCTGCCATGGGTGTGCCCAGGGGCACAGCCGTGCTTGGCCCATTTTTCTTTCGGGTTCGTTTTCGTGTCGTTTTTGTTTCTCGTCGAGTCCGTGATGCATCCTAGGCATTCTAGGGAGTTCATTAAGGACTTTGATGATTTAATTGGCATGTTTAGATGCTTAGTTAGACGACGTTAGTGATTTGTTCCATGTGTTTCAGTTTTAGGTGACGACGTGATAGTGTACGGGATTCCATAACTTGGTAATTTAGATCTTGCTTGGACTTGCTAGGATCTAGGTGAGGGGTGTACACGCTTCCTTCCTTTTTCTTCCCCTCCACTTCGCCATGTTCTTCCTTGATATCTCGCTTTATTATTCATTTCACATTTCATGCTCTGTGTTTGTTATTGATTTGTCTACACTCCCTGCTTGAGATTGTATCATGCTGTGGTTTGTATTGATTATTGTTTAAACCCACATGATCTCTGGTTGGCTTGTTTTTGACTTTATGATTTGAGTGTGGACCTTGTGAGGTAATTCTTGAACATGGAAAGTGAGAAGAGAATGAGATTACATTCTAGGATGGGATTACATCCGACTTGAGGTTTGAGAGCAAGTTTGAGGAATGACTCGACCACACGGGTGAAAAATCCCGTTGTGACACAACGTACTTGGGGATTTCGCTGATCACGGATGATTCGGACAGTTGCTTCCATAGTTGTACATATTCTTGGTCGCCATACTGGTTTACACGCCACAGAAGGCGGGGACCCCATGTTTGTGTTTTTCTGATTTATGGCATGTGAGGATTAGTGTGGGTACATACTCGATATGTGCCATGATTATGATTTGGGATTCATGATATGAGTTGATTATTGAGACCTTGATCTGTTTCGATCTTATGATTCGTTGATTTACCCTGATTGGTTATTATTTCTCATATCATCGATCGCGTGCTTCCATTGATTATATGATTGCATACTTGTGACGACCATGTTTCGTTTATATTCTTGAGTTATATTGATTATATTCGGACCATCACCTCTCCTCTTGATTCTAATTCCAAGAGTAGTGTTTGTAACCGTGGTGGTTGGTCCCCTCCTGTTTTCGCCCGGTCACCTCCGTGCTACGGATTAAGGTCGCCGGGTTAATACCTACGTTTTATTTGGACCATCCCCACAGCCTCATGGAATTCTTCAGAGCTATATTTATTATTCTAGCATGAGTTTGTATTCTATTTTCTAACCCCGTGTATACTCCCAATTGAACTTGTGATTTCAGGTAGCTGATTTGGACTGTGAGGATGCGGCGAGGAGACAACACGCCTCTTAGGATTTGATTTACCATTTTAATGTTGTTTTAGTACTTTGGGATTCGTCATTGATTGTATGATTTATGATTTTTGACTTCCGTATTGAGAATGATCTTTTGAGTTCCAATCATTTGATAATTCCACCCGTGTGCGTAAATTAGACCATTGTCCATGTTGGAGACCCCTTTAGTTGATTTCTGTTTCATTATGTTTTGATGGATGAACCATGGGTTTGGTTTAGGTTTAGGCTTGTGTGGTCCGTGGTTGGGGTCCACAAGGCGTACGCTGGTCTACCCGAGGTGGGATATGACAAGAAGAATGCTGGAAATGAGGAAAATGAGGTAGTGAATCCTTTGCACGCGCACTTTGTTCCCAATGTTTACGACATACCGTCATGCATTGAACTTCCTGCAATTGTTGTTGTCCAATATGAGATTAAGCCCGAGACGATCCAATATTTACCTCAATTCAATGGCTTATCCCAAGAAGACCCATACAACTATCTAGCTGAGTTTATGTCCATCAGTTCGACCCTAAAAATTACAAACTTTCCAGATAAGGCCATGAAACTTATTCTTTTTCCATTCTCACTGCGATGCCAGGCGAAACTCTGGCTTAACACGTTGCCACCCCGTACCATCGGGACCTGGGAGGAGATGAGTGCTACCTTCCTGAAGAAATATTTTTCAGTTTTCAAGAAACTATAATACCGTAGGGAGATCACCACCTTCCAACAACATGATAACGAACAACTATTTGAGGTGTAGGAGAGATTTGGTGGCTTGATCCGTAAATGCCCTCACCATGACATCCCCAAGTTGCAATTAGTGCAGAGTTTTCATTTTGGCCTCCTACCTAGTTATCGTCAAATGATGGACGCTTCTTGCGGAGGATCTGTCATGACTAAGAGTGAGGATGCGGTATGGGAGCTGTTTGAGAATATGAGTGACACATCACAATTCCAATCCACCTTTGAGAGGAGAGATAGACCAGTCGCTGCTCGTAATGAGAGTCAAAAGGGTGTGCATGAGCTTAGTGCAACTGATACCCTCACATCCACAATATTAGCAGTCTTCGAGAGAGTGGAGTTGCTTTTAAAGAAAGATATGGCCACTACCCCAAAGATTGCGCAACTGGAACCATGTGTTACCTGCGGTAACACGACACATCATTGGACAGTCAGTCCATCGACCCAGCCTTTTTCTGACCCCTCACAACAACAAGTCAACGCTGCCTATGGGTACTATCCTACACTTAATGCTCATCCAAACACATTCAATCCTAGGTGGAGGGATCATCCAGGTTTGCAATGGCAGTATACTTGATGTTACCAAATCGTTGAACACATCTGCGGTAGGGGTTGGGTTTAATGCTTGAGTACATTCTTCACGAACGAGGACAACCTTCATCTTCATCCTCCAGATATCAAAATCGGAGGTACCATCAAACACTTTTAATTCTAATCTTGGGGCCATCTCGGGAATATGAATAAACAAATGGAGATCTCGAACAAACAAACACTTGAATCAATTCACCACATGAGGCTCGGATACCACTTGTAATGACCTGCGCGTGGATAGATCATCAAAAACAATGGGACTCAAGGCAATCACAATGATCAAAGTAACATCCCGAGTCACACAAGCAAATGTGGAACAAATGGAATTGATTAAGTGTTTACAAAAGGGAGTACAAAATAAATACACGCTGATAGGAAATTAAGAAGCGTGTATTTGTTTTGTACTCCCTTTTATTAACACGCTGATATGGGTTACACGAGCTCTACCTCCCTGCATGCTTCAGCTACTGGCGAGATTGTTGCTGCTACTTCAAAGCTTCCAGATTCTCCTGGTCAAGCTGAATAATGTTATCTTCATCCTTGAGAAGCAAAACTGTGCTCTCATCATCAGGAAAATCATCATGCTGCTCTTCTTATTTGTTCTTAATCTCCATCGCATCATCTTGAGCATTAGCTTCCTCATGAATTGCATCAGTGGTAGAGGTTTGGTACTTGTGGCTTAGAGGAATATCATCCTCATTAGCTTCCTCTCCACTTCTCAAAATCTCAATCTTTGAACTCAATGGAGCATTGTCATCATCATCCTCATCATGCTCAATATGCTCCACTGATTTGTCAGCATCCATTGGCTTTGCAGCTGCAGGTGCATCTCCATCATCTCCACCATCATCATGATCAGTATCATCAGCATCATCCTCATCCTTCTTTTGAGCATCAGCACCTTCTTTTCTTTGAACTCTTTTCTGAGATTGAGCTCTAGCCTTGAAAAATGTCAGCAGCTTGTTAGCATCAATAAGTCATGAATCTCATAAGAATCCACCATGGACATGACCTAATCCTCTTCAGCATGCATCTCTTCTATGGTATCAACTTGCAATCTGGATCTCCTAAGCTTCCATGATAGCCATGAATTGAATCTGTGGAGCTCCTTAGAAATGTCCTCTTCTTCAACTGCTGGATCAGCTGCAGCAACATAAGCCTCAACAACTTCTTCCTCCTTTGAAATCACAGGGTTCTTAGGCTTAAGAGGATGGTCCTGAGCATCCACTGCCTGCTCATCCTCATGAACCTACTCCTGTATTTGATGAACAACATCCCCAATGATGTTTGAAACATCAATAGCTTGCTCCTTATCAACTACCTCTTCCACCATCTCCTGGTTCACTTCCCCCTCAACTTTAGCTTCCTTTAGAGGGGTAGTGGTTTACCCTACAGTCTCAGAGTCCTTCAAAAGGGTTGTTGATGCAGCTTTCTTTCCTTTCTTGGCAGCCTTCTTCTGCTTAGGAGAAACAACAACCTTCCTCTTGATTCCCTTGGCTGCTGATTCCCCCTCAGATTTGCCCTGCTCCTTCTCTATTCTCTTCCTCTTAGCCTTAATCACCTTCTTCTCATCCTTGGTAACATACATCTTCTTTGATGGATGCAAAATTACCAACTCCTTCAACTGAATTCCACAACATGCTATCAAATGGCTTATCACCAAGCCAAATGTCTTCTTAAATTTGAAAATTCCTTTTACAGAGGCAGAAACACTGGTCCTCTCCTTGACTATGAAGTCACAATTCCTTCTAAACACGTATAGAGCTCAGTCAACTTGTTGTTGGGTCCATACTGCACACATCAAAGCTGCTCTGTGCTTGGTCATGAAATCATGTGCTCCTGACCTACACTTCACTATCTTCCTAAAAATGTTGCACAACATTTGAAATTTCTTCTTCAAGTTGTTCACTTTCACAGAAAAATTCACATCACTGCCCTCATCAGCAGCAATCTCTCTCCAAAACTCTTCTTCCTCAACAATGATGGTGTGTGGTTCTGTGACTCCAGTGTTTGTTAAGCCCAGATGTTGGCTTAGGGTCTCAGGGGTCACAATCAGCTCAATCCCCTGAACCCTAGTGACTATCTTGTCATCGTTCACAACAGCATTTTTGAAAAATTCTATCACATCCAATAGAGAAAATGAACATGTAGAAAGTGAAATGAACTGAGAAAGACCACTTATCTGAAGCTTTTCAATGATTTCTTTGCCCTTCTCAGTGCATTCTTCATGCTGAAGGTATCCCTCTATGCTGAAAGTCAGACCCGTGATCACAGCATCAGCTACCTCCTTGGTGGAGTAAGTAGCCATTATTGAAAGTTGAAAGCTTTGAGAGAAAACGTAGAGAATCGCACGAAAATGGCTAGGGTTTTAGCTTCGTCTTCGAGCTCAAGAAAGCAATGAAACAGAGTGAGAGAGGAAATGATGTGTTTAGGGCACCTTTGTTTGAAAAATGGAGTGGGAATTGCAAACGTCACATTACAGAAATTTCTGACAACTTCGGCGCGAAGTGGGTAATCTTTCAATGAAGATTTTCCATATAGACCAATCTAAAATTTAATTTCCTCTCACTGTTGCAATAAAAGGTTTTGTCCGGATTAAAATAAATCCACCTTTTGTATGCCACGTTATCCACCTTTGGTCAGAGTGTCTGCTGGATCATGATGTTGGCTGGAATTTGATCAAAGTTGGAAATGATCAAAGTTGGAAATGATCAAAGCTGGAAATGATCAAAGCTGGAAATGATCAAAGCTTTGACAGAAACTCTAAAACAGCACTGAATCATTAAAACTTGTTCCAAGACAAATTCAACCCAATCTTCCCAATCTGAATCATCCAATCAAATCCATCTCAACTCAAATCAATCAACCCCAATTCACTTCTGATCTCTACAAATCTTCCTTCACTCAAAGCCTTAGTGAAAATATATGCCAAATGCTTCTCAGTTGAGATATACTCCACTTTGATGGTTCCTTTTTCAACATGATCTCTAATGAAATGATGTCTCGCATCAATGTGTTTTGTTCATGAGTGCAAAATTGGATTCTGGCTAATTGCAATTGCACTGGTGTTGTCACACAGAATGGAAATTTCCTTATCTTCAATCCCATAATCCATCAGTTGATGTTTGATCCAAAGCACTTAAGCACAGCAGCTTCCAGCAGCAACATATTTAGCTTCTGCAGTTGATATTGCAATGGAAGTTTGCTTCTTGCTAAACCAAGAGATCAATCTGCTCTCCAAAAATTGACAAGTACCTGTTGTATTTTTCCTGTTAACTTTGCATCCAGCAAAATCTGAATCTGAAAAACCAATCAACTGAAATCCTCCTTCTCTTGGATACCATAGACCAATGTCTTGTGTACCCTTGAGATACTTGAAAATCCTCTTTGAAGCCTTCAAATGACTCTCCTTAGGGTATGCTTGAAATCTTGCACAGACCCCAACTGCAAAGGAAATGTCTGGCCTGTTTGCTGTCAAGTATAGGAGGGATCCAATCAACCCTTTATACTTGGTCTGATCAACTTCCTTGCCTTCTACATCCTTGTCCAAGCTAACTCCCACACTCATTGGAGTAGGTGATGATGAACTTGACTCCATTCCAAACTTCTTTATCAAATCCCTAACATACTTGCCTTGATTGATAAAGATGCCATTTTCTGGTTGCCTAACCTGCAACCCTAGAAAATATGTCATTTCTCCCATCATGCTCATCTGGAATTTGCTCTTCATCAAATCTACAAACTTTTGACAAAGCTTCTCATTTTCTGATCCAAAAATGATGTCATCAACATACACTTGAACCAAAAGTATATTTTCTCCATCTTGAATCATGAACAGGGTCTTGTCAATGGTTCCCTTCTTGAATCCATTATCCACCAGAAACTGTGACAATGTTTCATACCAAGCCCTTGGTGCTTGCTTCAAACCATACAAGGCCTTCTTCAATCTGAAAATATCATCTTCTCTACCCTTGATCTCAAAACCTGGGGGTTGCTCCACATACACTTCTTCTTCAAGAAATCCATTCAAAAATGCACACTTTACATCCATTTAATAGACCTTGAAGTTCTTGTGGGCAGCAAAGATAAGAAACAATCTGATGGCCTCCAATCTTGCTACTGGTGTATAGGTCTCATCAAAGTCAATCCCTTCTTGTTGTGAGTACCCTTGTACAACCAGCCTTGCCTTATTTCTGACAATCGATCCATTCTCATCCATCTTGTTTCTATAAACCCACTTTGTCCCTACCACATTCTTGGACTTGGGCCTAGAAACATATTTCCACATTTGGTTCCTTTCAAACTCATTCAGCTCCTCCTACATGGCAATCAATCCATTCCCATCCTCAGCTGCTCTCACTTTGGGAATCTCAGCATCAACATACAATGGATCATCAATTTTCTTTGAATCAGAAATCTTCATCTTCTCAGCTTGTGCAGCAAGTTTGTCCACAGTATCTTCAGCTCCTCCAGAGAAATGTGGTTCATCAAAAACCACATGAACTGATTCTTCAATAACCATTAATTGTTCACTTGTTGAGAACCCTAAAGGCCTTACTCACACTTGAGTAACCCATGAAAATTCCTTCATCATCTTTTGCATCAAAAGTCCTCAGCTGGTCTTGGCCATTATTGTGAATGAAGCACTTTCCTCCAAAAATGTGAAAGTGGCCAATGCTAAGCTTCCTTCCATTTCACAACTCATAAGGTGTAACTCCATGTACCTTATTGATCACTGTCCTGTTCTGAGTGTAACAAGCAGTATTGATTGCCTCTGCCCAAAATCTATTAGGCAAACCAGCTTCAGCAATCATTGTCCTAGCAGCTTCCTTGAGGGTCCTATTCCTCCTTTCAGCAACTCCATTCTGCTGTGGAGTTCTTGCAGCTGCTAGTTGATGAACAATGCCTTCTCCAAGGCAAAAATCAGTGATGACCTGATTCAGAAACTCATCCCCCTATCTGATCTGATCTTCATAATGCTCAGGCTCTTCTCATTCTGGCTTCTCTTCATCAGCTCTGGCGGCCTCTTCAAAGTGTCCTTCTTCTTATTCAAGAACACTGTCCAAGTGTATCTTGAAAAGTCATCCACCACTACCAGT
>JAOWBR010169465.1:0-11505 GCA_028571145.1 Dionaea muscipula
CGCAAAGTGGTGTAATAGATTCAAATTAAGAGGGGAAGAGGTTAACCAAAGAAGTGCTTGAAGGAAATTAATAGGTACGGTTCGCCAACCAAAACCTCACAACGGAAAATGATACATAATAGAGAACACTGGCACATAAAAGATAAATTAATGGTCAATTCTGCAGGAATATGGCTAAAATGTTTCCTCATAATAAGTCAAATTTAATTCAATATTTCTCAACCGTATGATTGGAGAATCAATTATAATCAGGAATTACCTCAACATTTTTATGCTAACGACTAACCTCAGGGCTCGAGCACCAGGAAAGATGTTGAAGTGGCCTGAGAAGACGCAAACATGAATAATCTCCCAACACAATATAAACAAACATTTTCATTAAATATTTTAGAAATATTAAAGATGCAAAAACAAGGGACGCACTTGAAGTCTCCAACTATGGACTAGCATTTGCCCAGCTGACTGTAATAGGCTGCTCAAACCTGCATATGGAACAGGATCCGTAATAATTAACAAGACAAACCCAGAGCACAATCACAGATTTAACAATAAAAACAGCACTTGATTGACTCCGGATGGCGTTGTTACAATTTTATCAACATATTGAGATGTAATGGCTTACTAGCTTAGAATAGTTGCTTATAGTTTTTTTTTCCTTTTAAATTTTACATGGCTTGTGCTAAAACAAAACTTCAGAACCACCAGAACCAGTTTGTTGTTAATCCATTCAAGCAGTTAAGAACTATTGTTTTTGGTGGGGAATCGGGAACTCTACCCCCCATCACCTCCAAGGCTTTTGTGGACTGTCCTGATTTGCCTTCTAATTCACAAATGAGTTGCCTTCTAAACACAACTAAACAACTAACCGAACACAACTAAACACAACTAATCAACTAACCAAAAAGAAATAAACACGACTCACAGAGAAATCAACAAATCATAGAGAACAAAACATAGAGAACTTACACAACTAAACACAGCTAAATCAACTAAACACAAATCACATCTAAACACAACTAAACAATTCAACTAAATCAACTAAACAATTCACAAAGTAACCAAACTAACCAAAATCAACTAAACAGAGAAGCTAAACACAACTCACAGAAATCAACTAAACACAACTCACAACTACATCACAACAAAACAAATCAACAAACCCACCTCACAACCAAACAACTAAACACAAGGCAAAGGAGTAAATACAACCGAAATCAACAAATCAACTAACCGAAATCAAAGAGAACTAAACACAACTGAAATCACCAAATCAGAGAAATAAATCACTGAAATCGCAACTAAACAAAACTCGCAAAGTAAATCACAAAAACAGTTTTAACATAACAGTATCTCCTTTATTATTACTGAATGCATTGCCCATTATTTGTTGTTGTGCTTATCTGTGATTTGATGAAGATCAACTATGTTTACTCTGTTGGTTCATTGATGACTTGGACACTTTCCATCTAGATGCTTGGGATGTTGTGATGACTTGGATTCCGTTGAATTTCACATATGGATCCTTTGAATTTCATCCACTGGTGTGAAATTAGGAAAAGAGGGAAACAGTCAATTAGCATGAAAAGCCAACATAACGTCAATCATGCTTTTATTGAAATAAATATGTTCAATTTCGTCCATCGAGAGAAAATACAACAAATAGGAATCGCATTAAAAAAGCTCAAGTAAATCAACAACTAAATCAGAGAAACAAACAACTAAATCAACAAAACAAAGCAAACCCGATGCAAGACTTCAAGTAAAAAAGCACCTTTTCATTCACAGAAGGTTGTATCCCTTCTTCTATTGTTTTACTGGTGTTTTTAACTGATCCCGTTTGCGTAGTATCCTCAAGAGAAGAATAATGAGAGCCATTTGTGGACTGAAAAACCCGATGTTATCTTCATGGAATACGTTGAAGCATATTACGAGTATATTACTGTTGGATGCAACCAAACAAAGCAATTACAGCAAGTTCCAAAGAAGTTGCTTTGCAAGATTTTCTCAACTCTCAACGTCTAGTCCCATATCCCACAAATTGTTCAGCATTTCGGGATATTATGAAAGCATGTAATACAGACTCATATATCGGCCTGAGGCCACCAAAAAAGAAAGTAAAAAAGGCTAACACTCAGTATAAAAGTGGAGAAGACATCAAGGGGTGCAACACCATTCATCAAACCTGCTTAATATAAGGCTCCATCCCATGCAAGAGTTCATATCCCTAGAAACAAAAAGATATAGTTCAGATGAGCTCAAATTCAAGATAGCTGATGAGCTAATAGAAATAGATGCCAACATTTGATAGACACCTGCTTAAAGTAATGGAGACGAGCATCCATCATCCTGCCGACAGCCTCCCGAAAATCGCACCGTTTCCTAGTCTCGACATCAGTAAGGGAATTCACCTGAATCCGAAGATAAATTGTAAGACAAGCAGCTTCTACTCATTAAAAAAAAAAAACCATAAATATCAGAAATATATGTTGAATACAAATTCATTTGTACCAGACTGATCCAAGCTTGCTCAAATGGAGATTTTGTGGTATTGGTTTCCTGGAATATTTCTTTACCAAATTAGATTTCAGAAAATGATAGTCATTGAGAATACATGTAGTTATAATGATGCAAAATAAATAAATTTAATCAAAAATTTGCAAATCCGAAATGTACTTCCTTCTGCGAGGAAAGTTTCACCTGCATCAGAAGATAGGTGGCCATATGGGAATGTGTCATGCCAGAAAGGAATAAATCAAACTTCGCAAGATTCCACTAATTCGTGCTCTAGTTTTGTACCCACTATGGCTCCAAACTATATACAACATAAAAGACAACTTTTATGCAGATGTTTATTGTACAATCAAGGCTTTTTCTCTATTTGATTGTTCTCTCTATCTTCCCTCAGCAACACCACTCCCTGTATTCATTTATCACTCCCCTCTTCATCTATCTCCGAGAGTTTCTAGTCTTTATCATCTATTCCCCATCAAGCTGTCAACCATTGAACTATAGCACGTCAAAAGGAGAACAGCGAAATTTGTCTATGTTGAAAAGCAACAAGCAGAACTGGAGGATGATAGAAGCAGTTAAAATGCAAGGAAGCAAAGGTTTAAACTTGTTTCAGAGCAGGTTGAACTAGATGCCATTTCAAACATTTACAGTCCATTCACCTGTTCATACACAGCAGTAGCCTTATCAAAACCTTTTCGTGCTTCTTGTGTCAAATTAAAATCAGCATTAGGTACTCCTAAAGCACATCGTAAGCTAAGAATGAATACAAAGCATAATTATAAGCAGCTGGTTAACGGCTTATAAGCGACTTATAAGCAGCTGGTCAGCGGCTTATACACGGATTGTCAGCGGCTGGTCAGCGGCTTATAAGCGGTTGGTCAGCGGCTTATAAGCGGCTGGTCAGCGGCTTATACGCGGCTGGTTTATACGCGGCTGGTCAGCGGCTTATACGCGGCTGGTCAACGGCTGGTCTGCGGCTTATAAGCGGCTGGTCAGCGGCTAAAAATGAATACAAAGCATAATTATAAGTAGCTGGTTAACGGCTTATAAGCGACTTATAAGCAGCTGGTCAACGGCTTATACACGGCTGGTCAGCGGCTTATACGCGGCTGGTCAGCGGCTGGTCCGCGGCTTATAACTAATAAGCGGCTGGTCAGCGACATATAAGCGGTTGGTCAGCAGCTTATAGACGGCTTGCGAGCGGCTTTTTCTTTAGTCTTATAATTAGCTAGTATATCGTAGCGAGTTGGAAAGACAAGCAATTGATTCCACATATTAAAGCATGTACTCCATCAAAAACTGAATAAAGAAAAAACCGGCTAGACCAATCTCTACAGGACACTATAACCACCCAACCAAAGTACCTATCAACTCAAAGAAAGATTTTATTCAACGACTATTCGACCCTCAATGTTATACAGAGCATATTGTCTGGCAATTAAGTATTATCGTGTACAAAAAGAAGAGTGACAGAGATGAAAATGCCCATATAGATGAGGAGACATACTAGAAAGGATATGATACAAAATGAGGTTACAAAGGAAATAACTATAGATAAGATGAGATGGCCATGTGAAGTGTATGTCTAGTAATCCACCAACGACGAAATAATGGAAGAGATGTAACTCACGAGAGGAAGAGGAAGACAAAAGAAGAGTTCAAAAGAAATTAGAAGGCATGATTTGTGTATCATGACCTCACGGAGGGCACGATACATAATAGAGGGCATCGACATTTGCTATATCCATATATCCGACCCCAGTTAGTGTGTAAAAGGCTTTGTTATTGTTGTTGTTATGGCTCAAAGTTTCAATATTTGTCATATTTTAACTCGAGTATGCTAGCACGTCAAAGAAGCTGCCACAGAAGTCCTACTCCCCAGTCATACACATCAAACATGGAAAAACAAGAATTTGAGACTATTTATAGAGACAAAGTTTTCAACACGTCTGAGAAAGGCCTCTCTTTTCAAGATAACTAGGACAAAAAAGCCAAAAAAGGATTAACTAACAAGTGAGTAGGCCAAGTAACAACATATATAATTATGAAGTACGATGACCACATGATTATATTGAGAAGTAAATTGCTACTATCAACAATTCAGCATATATTTTTAACCTGGAGCAAAGAAAAGGAAGCCATTTCCTGAAAAGCAGTTACTGCCCCAAAAAGATGGATGCAAGTTGCATAGAACATAATATAATGATGAAGAGGAAGACAAAAACCTCATAGTTTGTTTGCATTGCTGAAAACCCATTTAGAGCATTGATACCTTCAAGTACAGAATCCATCAGAGGGTCTTCCTGTTGTATAGGGTAGAATAGAGATGCATATGCTCGTGAAACAATATAAATTCAAAAAGTTCCTGTCAGCAACTAGATTAACAAATTAAGAAACAAGCCAAAGTATGATTACAGTCATATTCTTCAAGGACAAGAAAATGCGCTCCAGTGTAAAATCCAGTTGGTGAACTTTTGCCTCAACAACCTGCATCAAACAAGATCCTTTTAAGCCCCCCATGAAATCAGAATGATTAGATCATTATGATGCAAAATACTTGGCTCAAAATTGATGTACATTACAAACAGACAAGACAACAAATTCCCAGAACCAACACAATCAACCAAGTATCAACTCTTTATCAAGAACTAGAATACTCTCTCTCAAAAGGAAACTAGTCCAAATACTGCCACTAATTAGTGTATCCACTTCTAAATAGGGTTCGCCGAATGTAGTCTATGAGTTAGCTTTACAACCCATAGTGGGATTAAGCCATGAGGAGATACTACAAATAACTTGGCACTATTACCTGGCCCTTTTTGAACAACAATTCAGGGTCTACACCCGGATTCCATGAAATTTCAGTCTGGTGTATGAGGGCAAGTACTCCTTCAACCTACATCAGCATTATATCAAACTCCAATCACTAATACACATAATGTGTTTTTCCATAGGAGGATCTCAAATAGGATTTTGAGGAAACAACAAGGATACGGGAAATTGTGCCAAAAATGAGGTGAAACATAAACATTAATTACTTATGTCTGGAAATTACTTACATATCATAATACCATAATAAGTTTCTTCCTAGTTCCAGGCTCACAATCATAATATACTTACAGATATGACCATCACATTGAAGGACTAATAGAGGTGGATATAACATTGCATCTTTCTGGTGATATTGTCATAGATACCCCAAATTACTTATATATCATAATACCATGATAAGTTTCTTCCATGTTCCAGGCTCACAATCATACTATACTTACAGATATGACCATCACATTGAAGGGCTAATAGAGGTGGATATAACATTGCATATTTCTGGTGATATTGTCGTAGATACCCCAAATCCGATATGTCTTCACTCTCAGAGATGGGTTGTATGGATATATCCATGGGGGGAACAAATTCATGTATTTGTGATGATTGATCACCGATGCTTGGTGATCCAAAGGCGGTTGAAAGTGAATTTGAATTATCACTTTTACTTCAGGGAGAGAACAATCAGTGATCTTTCGATTCATCATCAGTTTTTTCTTTCTTCAAAATATCACAATATATAGGTTCATTTCGCAATATTCTGTGATATTATCGTGATACATCGCGAATTTTATGAAATTTTTGGTAAACCTTATGTTTTCATCAAATATCGTTCAGCGCATGATAAAAGGTGAAAAGATCACAAATTTAATTTCACAATTCCATGACTACCCTGAATCAAGACAAATATCAATAAGTAAACAAGTACGCGAGGCAACTATCACCTCACCTTGACAAAAACTCCAAAAAAGGTTATGTCCTTAATGTGGCATTTCACCACGTCTCCAACGCTAAGCCTTGCCTGCAATTAGGACTTGTAAGAGCAACAAAAATGTGTTTGCACCATCAATTATTTGACATTTCCAAAACAAACCTATGATCAATAAAATACACATCCAGTCTTGTGGCTGACTATGTCCATGAATATGATGTGACTTATTCACATGCTTCTAAACGATGTGATGAAAATTCATTAAACTGTCATTGCCTTTAGGAGGCACGTAGTGAAGTGGTGATATATCTGCTGCTGGAAGTAAGCAATGATGTTGAATGATCAGAAAGCGAGAAATTAAGGACAACACACTGACTCCTCAAATAGCATTAATGATTATTGGTCCATAGACAGAAAAGTGTAGGACTTCGGCCTGCTCTTTGAGCCAAAAGAAAAAGAAAGAAAGAAAGAAAAGTGCAAGCAGAAAAAAAAGTGCAAGCAGAAAAATAAAAGTAAGAACTATATAAAGAGCTCAACCACCATCTGCAAATATAGTACTAATTCTTTCTGAGAAAACACAAAATTTTAGATTAGTATTTTATATGAGCTTCCACCGAGATTATGACCTGATATATGTAAGGGAGAAAAGCAATGCCATGTTTTCCTTTAACAAAATTTGAACATACACACTGGACTAATATCTTCGTGTACAAAGTTGGTGATAAAAGAACACATCCTTTAACAAATCGAATTAAATAAACATATATAAAAACGCATACAAGCAAATATAGGGAGAAATCTTTACCATGAGATCTCTTTTCTTTTTAACAGTCTGCTGCTTCTCCTTACGTATCATAGAGAAAATAAGCTTTCTGGAGTTTTTGTCCACAAAGGAAACCTTCACATTGATTCTCTACAAATATGCAAGCTCTTCGCCATAAGTATTCAAATAGAATGAATATTAACATTCACTTTTTTTTAGACTCTAGAAGTTGAAGATTCTATTTTCAATAAATATGACAACCTGACCAACAAATGGTGACCAGAATAGGGTCTTCTCTCGTTCATACACCCTGAAGAGGTCATCTACTTCCATGTCTTTTGTAACTTGAACCTTAGGATATTTGCTAGTTTTTAGGTACCACAAAGATTCAAGTGAAGTATTCGCAGATGGAGCCTGATAACTTTCAATAGTGCCTAATTTTTGCCCGAACTTAGATGGATCTAAGCCCTTTTTTCTTAGCCATGGGGCAAAAGCCAAAAACTTCCAACTAGCAGCAAGGTAACGACGTGGTAAAAACCCTGTCAATGATCCGAAAGCTACCTGAAAATTGGAAAACACATAAATTAGCATTCACAATCAAAAAATAAAAAGTAAATGAACTTTAAAAAGTAAGTACTAGCTTCTGGAATGAAAAATAAAACCATATCTGCAAATTGAAATGTAAGAGGAACGCTAACAACAGCTCATCCTTACAGCAAATCCTTTGGAGCTACAACTAACAAGTTCAACTTCTTCCTCATCTGCACTATTAAGAAGCCTCTCTGCTCTTGCCCAATCAGATTCTTCAAGTTCCTACAGTCATGGATCACAAAGTAGGTGTCAAGCATAATCAATTAAACTGTGTATGGATACAAGATACCCTACCATCAAAGGTGAGGAGAGCGAGAAATTCCCTACGTTGCCATTGTCAAGAAGACTATTAAAACCTTCATCCATTTCACTGGACTTCTCCACTGGTGTTACACTTGGTCTAATCTATGAAATAGGAAAAGTTTAGAAATGTAAACAACGCTAGTTGCAGAGGGCGAAGAAATATTCAGATGACCATTCTTTAATTTTACCTTCTGGGTTTTCCTTCAAGTGCTGCATTGGCCGAAAGAGGAAGGCCGACAGACACTGAAGCTTGAGCTTCACAACCTTTATTCTTCCCCGGATATACAGCATTTCTCTGCTCAGGCAATTGCATTTTCTGAAAACATAGCATTAATGATCTGTATGAAGCAACAGCCACCAAAATAATAGAGCATCACCATAACTAAATCACCATATCACCTACTTCAGAGCCCATCTCCATTTTCAGCTGTACTGCACTTAAATCATCATTGGATTGTGGTAATTCTTCAATAATTATCTTTGTCACTTCGATTTCACCGGAGTCCCATGCTGGAGAACTATATTGTGCTCCAGATGTCTTAACAAGTAGCCGGGGATTGTCCGACATCACTACTGTACTAGAACTATTACTATCTTCTTTTTCTCTGTTTTCCAATAACTTTTCAATATCTTTAGATTCTGAATTAGTGACTCCAGTAGATGTTATTGCGCTAATTAAGTTGTCTTTAGAAACACTAGGAACATCAGCTTCAATTTTTCTGGGGTTTTCTTTCTTTTTATCAGCATCAGTTACACTGATAGTTTCAGGTTTTCTCAAAGTCATGCCCATAAATTCCTCTTTCACTGCTTCAGTCCTCATCTTCAATTGCAAATTCGGCTTAGTCTTCAACCTCATTAAATTACCTATCTCATCGCTGTTCTCATTCATGCTTGGCTTCCGCAGAGCAACATTCAAAAAACTAGATTGGGTACTTTTCAATTTATTTTCCACTGATCCAATAACAGACTTCCCTGAATCCACATCCATAGACTTCAAAACTTCAGCGTTCCTAACTACAACTCCCTGTTTTGACACTGGTCGGACCAAATTCAACCTCACGGAATTCTCTACCTGATGACTCTTCTCCTTATATGTGCTTGGTTTCTGCAAAACAACATTTGGAGTGCCTGACTTACTACCACTTGGCCCTTTACTTCCCGCTGGTTTATTACATTCATTTACATCCACGGACTTCAAATCATCACCATTCCCAACCTTGATTCCTTCTTTTGGAACTGGTCGGACCAAATTTAATCCATTTGCCTTTGCGGACAGTTCTCTCCTAGGAACGTCAAATGGAACTTCCTTCACTTGTTCTATTTTACCTTTATTTTTGTAAAAATTTTTCTCGATTTCTAAATAAGAGGCATCTGGATTTACTTTTCTTCCCATAATCTGCATCATAGGATACGCATGGAACGTCAGAAAATGCAAATCTGAAATATAACACGACTAAGAACTTTGTTGAATGAGAAAAATGGTGCATAACGTGGTCATTTAATCATTTGAAATTGTGTAGCCAACATGGACTAATATATCCTAGCACTACATATTACATCCACAAGTTTCACTTAAAAAATAGAAATATCAGCATGAGTTGTTTCCATTGCTTACCATTCAAAGATAGTGCACGCTATGACATAACACAATGTATCATCATTTTACTTCTCTTTCATTCTTCATTCCTATAAACTCTTTAGCACGGCGAGTCAACCTCTCAAAGATTCCCCTTCGAGTAAACAAGTATGATTGGGCAATTGCCCTTGCCTCAGAACCCATCATTCAAACTCTAATGTTAAGAACATCACTTCCTAATTCATAAGCCAGGCATACATGGCAAATTCATTTACATGAATTATCAGCTATCCAAACAAATATTAGGCAGAAGCATTCAAACCCACGATGAGTCAACCACTCAGAGATTCCCCTTCGAGTAAACAAGCATGATTGGGCAATTGCCCTTGCCTCAAAACCCAACATTCAAACTCTAATGTTAAGAACATCACTTCCTAATTCATGAGCCAGGCATACATGGCAAATTCATTTACATGAATTATCAGCTATCCAAACAAATATTAAGCAGAAGCATTCAAACCCAATCCGGAAACAGGTTTGATTATTGTTTACCCAGCTACCACTATACTTGATAAGCGACATATTTTTCTCATATTGAGGGTTAAAACAAAAAACCAACTATTGAAATTTTCAGACGTGGACATTGAACTGAGTTAGAAATTGGGGGCCAAAAATCAACCTTGGCAAGGGTGAGCTTAGGGTCTTCACCAAGCATTTGGCCAAACTTGAGCTCCTCAAGGTCCTGTGGTGTGAGTTTAATCTCCTCATTAGCACCATCATTGGAGGCAAAAGCCCTAAATTTATTAGGGTTTTTCCAGATAGGGAAAGGGATCAGGTTCCTCCTTGCTCTGGGTATGGAGAGAGGAGACAGAAATGGACGTATAGTCGACGGTTGAGCTTGGGATAGGGGCAGATACTCCATTTTTGAAGATATTGGAGAGCAAGGTGAAGCATTTTCAGAGGCTGCTGCACAGCATCTTCAAACCCCCTGAAAATGGTGATAGGAGAATGTTATCCCGAGAGACGGAATATCCACCGTTTCCGTCTGCCTTATGTTTTTTTACATGGGATGAAATTCAGGCACACCTCGAGGGGCACGCCACTGCCTCGACGTGTGCTTGACCATTTTGTCCTTTATTTTTTTTTTTTTTGAATTCTTAAGTAAAAATAGTAGTATATTTTCGTCCTAGGCCTCACAAAACGGTAGTATATTATCGTTTGGTCATATTTTTAAAAAGTGACCATACGATAGTATATTACCGCTTTATGAGGCCTAGGACGATAGTATACTACCGTTTAGACGTATTTTATTTTTTTTAAAATTTTTTTATTTATATTAATAATATTCATATACATTACAAATGATAGTTAATGAGGAACACCAAATAGTACATCCCACAAATGTAAACCCAATTCATATTTTTCTATCCACCCTCTTGACGCTGACGATGCGTGTTCATACCAATGTGGCCATACTGACGGGATTGGGTAATTGGAGTGCATGAACATCTGGACGAAATGACAATTGTTAATCCAAGCAATGACTATCTCATGTTGTTTATCATCCGGAATCGGCTCGGATAGCAGTGGAAGGTATGTATAAGATATTCTATGATTTGGAGTAAAACAATGCAGCACGACGTTGTAATTCGATGTGATTGTCAATCCCATAGTTGTCATGTCCATCTATTTTTGTGGTGGTGTGGGCGAGGTATCACAGTTCAGACGTGTTAGTGTTTCCTCTGTTGCGGCACGGTCTACGCGCCACATTGTTGTGTACAGAGCATGATTATTGTTTATCCATCTGATTAAATCCATTCGCACCTGTTACCAATGGGTCTCGTCGCCCATGACATGTGCAGCTACTGCTCGAAACCCACAATTGTTATCGGCTTAGACGTCCACAATACAGTTGATGTTATGCTGATAAGCAGCGGGCAACAGTGATCTGAAAACATCATCATTGTTTGTACCTTCCACAGTACTCGCACTTCCTATTGATTG
>JAOWBR010169476.1:463-11505 GCA_028571145.1 Dionaea muscipula
AGTATGAAGTTGGGGGACTGATGATATCGGTGGAAATTCCCCTCGAGACACGTGGCCAAATGGTCCGAGATTGGATCGTCCGGCATAAACCAGTCAAACCCGGGCTTCTGGTCAAATCTGGTCAAACCTGATCAAACTTGGTCAAACCCGGTCAACCCCGGGAAAACCCGACCAAACCCATCCTAAAAAATTCCCCACGTCACCACGAGCACGTGGGTGTAAACCGTTCGTCAATCGGAGTTAAAATGAGCCCAAACGGGCCTCCAGAAGTTTTTCATGCGGATCAATGTGCAGGCTCGGTATCGCGCTCGGTATCGTGCTCGGTATTATGCTCGGTATCATGCTCGGTAACAGGCTCGGTAGTGCAGGCTCGGTATTTTTCTCTCTCCTCCCGTGCCTATAAATAGTGACTCACACACACACATTTTGACTCTCTCTCTTGGACTGCCACTATTGACTATCCTCGGTTACAATGCACGCTCGGACTGAGCATCAACCGACCGCCGCCGTCCGGCCATTTCCCTCCCTCAGTGAACAACCCTCGGTACTCCGGCCACCAGTGCACGCCCGGCACTCCGGCAACCTCCATTGGTACACGCTCGGCTTCGGCCACCGCACGCACGCCCGGGTGCAGCCTCGGCAGCCACGCCCGACCTCCGGCTTGGCTGCACGTTCGGCCAACGGCTCGGCTGCACGCTCGGCTTCCCCAATGGTGCACGCTCGGTATTTTCTTCAGTGCACGCTCGGTATTTCTCACTGTCATGCTCGGCTTTGTGCTCTCCGTTTCCTCGATGGCTGCGGCTGCTTCATCTGCTTAAGGTTGAAGACAACCTGTTCTCAGATCCAGTCAAAGAGGACTATCTTGGTCAACTCTTCATTTTGATGTTGGGTCAAGCTCAATAGTGTGCATAAACCAGGCCCAATCATTTAACCAAGCCTAATGACATTCTCATGGGTCCAACTTCATAGAATTCAGCCCTAATGCATTAGGTTTAGCCCATTAGCATAACTGAAGCCAATAAATATTAGGCTTGAGTCCAGCAGCTTCTAGTATGGGCTAGTATGGCCATAAATACTTTAACCCATCAAACACTCAATTTAAATAACCTAAATTCCTCCATACCCTAAAATTAAGGTTTAGGTCCTTTTTACCCACTTTCTCCACCAAATCCCCGATTTTTCACCCGGTGATCATAAAAATCCCGCACACGCCCTATTTAACCTGGTTTGACCAACCGCGCCCAACCGGCCCTCTTTCTCTCTCTTGCATTCTCTTTCTCTCTCTTCCGCATTTTTCGGTTCTCCTCGCACGCAGGAGCGACCGGTCATTTTAAACACTTGCTGACTTAGGCATCGGAGCGGTCTCCCTGGGGTCATTCCCTGGGGTACCTTCTGACGTGTTTGCTCGTCCGTCTCGGGTCCACTTCGGAGCGGGTCGGGATCGCCTCCGCATCACCATTCACTCCTCCCCCGTGCTGACCGGGTTAACTCCTCCGGCCGGAGCCGCCTCATCCCGATCGGATCGGGACTTTAATGATCGCCTCTGGAGAGTCCTAGGCGCTGACCGCCCTTAGTATTTTTCCAGGAGTATTTGGCGCCGTCCGTGGGAGACGACAGAACAAGTCAAGCCATGGTGATCCAGACCCGTTCTAGGACCAGCCTGCTTCGTTCCCGTGAGAACTCTCCCACTCCCGTCGATCACGCCGACGACGCTGGAGATTCCTCTCGTCCATAAACCCAAACACAAAATGACCCTCTCACCCAAGAAGAGCTCACACAGATGATGGATTCGATGATGACAAATTTCGAGGTAGAGTTCCAGAGGAGATTTCCTCCGCGGGCATCTGAGCCTGCCGCTGTTGATGGGCAGACTCCTTCCATCCATCCAGATCCTCCTCTGACAAGAGTGGACAACGACAAGTCCACTTTGATCGGATCAGGCCCAGCACAGCACCAGACGGACGATCAACGACCTGTCCATCTCGAGCATGGACAGCCCAGCAGACCTCCCTGTTTGGAGGACTAGCCGACCACTCCCGCGGGTGATGCGAGAGATGTGGATGAGACTCGATCGTCTACCCCCACGGAGCCCTTGATCCATCAGCGGGTGACGGTGACGAATCAACCCCTGTCGGGACCATTCACCCAAGAGGTTCATGACGTGCCATTCCCAAGGAGTCTCAGACTACCGCATTTTGAGCAGTATGATGATTCCACCGATCCAGAGGATCATGAAAGCAACTTTGAGATCAACATGCAGCTGTTCAGCGTGGATGATTCCATCATGTGTCGTGCCTTCCTGACCACATTCAAAGTAGTTGCCCGCCAGTGGTATGCCTCCTTGGCACCGCAATCGATCTCAGAATTCTCCCAGCTGAGGGAAGCCTTCATGAGACAGTTTGCCAGCTCTTGTGCCCCCTCTCGTGCCACTCCCAGCTAATTCAGTATCAGACAGCGGCCTAACGAGCCCTTGAGAGATTTCATGGTTAGATTCAACAGAACGTACATTCAGATACCAGGACTCAGCAGTGAACTGGTGACGACCGCCATCCTAACGGGATTAAGTTCCGGGATCTTCCTCGACGATCTCACTCTCAGACAACCACATAGTTTTGATGAATTGCTTCAGAGAGCACGCAACTTCATGGCTCTGGAGGACCAGACCACAGCCCGGATGACTTCTGACTCCAGGGTCAGATATCGCCGAGAATCCAGTAAGGACGACAGTGACATCTCTCCTGAGAGATGCCACCACAGAGGAAAAAGATCTCGACAATGTCGTTCAAAGTCCTACAGGATTGGCCATCTATGGGAGGAGCTTACTCCTCAAGCACCACCAGCAAAACAGATCTTCATGGGATCCGTTGATCTCAAGGAATTCACTCATGAACAGAGCCGTTGGGAGCTTGCCTAGCCACATCACCCTCAGGGAACCCGACGGACTGACAGCGGTAGAAGATGGTGCATGCTTCACAAGGAGTGCAAACACAGCACAGAAGACTGTAGGGTGCTGAAGAGACAGGATGACCAGATGACCCAAGACGAGCCGCCTGTCCCTCGCAGTCGTCCTCCTGAGGGCATCGCCAGGCCATCCTCTCCATCTAGGAAGATTGATGATAGGTCCTTGTCCCCCACCAAGAGAGATCGCAGCAGAAGCCCCGGACCTGCCTCTTGGCACCGAAGGCACTTTGTCATGCGCAGACGGATTACAGATCCGGAAAGCCTGATCATCAACTGACACGGACAATCGTTCAGCTGATAGACGATCCTTATGGGTTCCATCCCAGGGCAATCAAAGGCGTTCGCCTCCTTCAGACCTCTGTCATGCAGGACTCATTGACGAGTCCCTCTTTTGTACTTTCTTTCTCTTTCTCTGTTGCTTGCATGTATTCACATACATTTTTTAATAAAATCTGGGATTGACTTGACCATCGGAGGGGCCCCCCGATGTTAAAAACCTTGGGTCCCCACTGACAAGTTTGCTGCATAGCACAGGTCCCCGAACACACAAAGATTGCTCCATCCGCTCACGGCAGCGTCGATATCATGTATCCGACCTATGCCTCAGTCTGGCTATCAAAGTTCACACTTCCGCAACATGAGGCTCTCGGTGATATTCACTCACCCTTTTACTCCTTTGCTCCTTCCTCTCCTCTTCTCTCTCATAGAAGATAATAACATAGGGAACATAGTGAAGTAAGATTTTTCCCTTGCGAAGTAAAGCAAACCGGATCCGTTCTTCACCAGTAGGCCCTAAGAAGGGACGGGTCCATTCCGCAACTGAGTATGAGTCGGCTCTCGTCCACATCTCTATTTCAGTGGTCTGGATGGGTTGGCCTGGAGCCCTCGGGCCAGGTACATCTTCGCAACTGAGTCGGGCCCGCTCTCTAGGGAAAAACCCCACCTTCGCTTAGGTCCCATTTAAGAGTATAATATCTTAATCGTCTCGCAGTGAGAATCAGTCGGCTCTCGTCTGCATCTCTATCTCAGTGAACCTAGATGGGGGACCTGGAGCCCTCGGGCCAGGAAAACTCTGCCACTGAGTCGGGTTCGCCGCTTTAATGATTTCAATACTCAAGTGCAAGCATCCGAATATGCAAGACGTACTCGACCACCTAGTACAGGTCTCAGATTGCTCAGGCTAAGTCAACCCGCTCCTGACAGCGTTGATTTCATGGCTCATATCCCGACTTGAGTACTTCCAATAAAGGGTACTTTCGTGTTTCGACTCAACCCCACGACACCTTACCTTCTACTTCTTTCTCTCCTTTTGACAGATAACATTATACGAGATGCAGAGGTGAAGTGAGGATTTTCCCTTGCAAGGTAAAGCCAACCGGATCCGCCTCTTCCTCTGTGGCATTCCACAGGGAAAGCGGATCCGTCTCGCACGGGTATGAGTCGACCTCACGCATCCTGAGATTCTCACTAATAGTACCAAGGGGACCTGTAGTTCCATGCCAGAGGAACCCTGCTATGGTGAGTCGAGTCCGCTCAGTCGGAAAAAATCTTACCTTCGCCGAGTCTTTCATAAAAAAATGACTCTTACTTTCTCATTTCAGGAATATTTTCTTTCTCTGTTTTGCGTGTGTTTGTTCGTTTGTGTGATTACAGGCACGTAAGACACCTCAACTCACTCGTTGTTTTCAAAGTTTCCCTCACCTCCTTGCAGGCTAGGTCCATCCTGCCTCGGAGTGTGCACCAGGTTTCCCTCATCTCCTTACAGGCTGGGTCCATCCCGCCTCGGAGTGTGCACCCGTGGTTTGGGGACGCCCTCCACGAAGGAGTTGCGAAGTATAGCGGGCTCGTCCCGAGGAGGTTTGAAGGATTGGAGGATCACAACCGGCCACAAAACTATATTACCGGGCTTGTCCCAAGGAGTTTTGAAGGATTGGAGGATCGCATCCGGATACCAAGCCGCATTCGGAGATGTTTGGGAGAACCAGTCGCACACTTAAACTGAGATCACTCCTGCACAGCTGACAGTTGTTATCCGATCATGGAAGGTGAAAGGATTTATCCACTTCCACGATAGGCTGGATAACACCCGCCTGTTGTGGCTCCTTGGCGACTACTCAGCCACTATTAATTGACCAGTTGGCCAACGACTGTTTTTGACTCCTCAGCTGTTATATCTGACTATTCGGCCGCGATCCTCATCGGTATCAAAATTATTATATCGCTTGGTTCTTGACCGCGAGATCATCTCTATTGGTTTAATAATCCATCGAATCCTCAGCCGCCTTCCTCGGCTTCGTAAGCCGCTGTCATCGACCTTTCAGCCGTCATCACCGCTGATTATTAAAGTCGGGACGATACTTGCCGACTGTTCAGTCGTTATTATTCTCAGGCCTCTCAATGCCTACCTTCGGCCAATCGGCCCTGATGTATGTATATCTATACTTTTGATTCACCAATCAGTTAGGCTTGACCATTCGGTCGCCTATAATCAAAGTCGGGACCATTCCCGCGGGCTGTTCCGCCGTTCGCCGCTTCTAACTCATCGGTTGCCATGATCGACCTCTTAGCCGCCATATTTCGCCTCCCAGCCATTTCTACAGCCATTCGACCGCAATTATATTTTTGGTTTCTCAATCACATCCCCTGGATTCATAACACAGGCATATTATTATCATCGGCCCTTATCCATTTTCAGCTCAAAAGTTGTCAAGTTCGTCCATGCGGCCACCCTTATTATATATTTCGGAATCTTTGACTTGATGCCAAATGATCGATATTCATGTGAAAGTCGGGGATTCCACCCGTCGGTCATTCGACCGATTATTTATCTTTGGCCGCTCAACTTCTAGTATGAACTCACCGGCCATAACCCGCTATTAGTCAGCGATTATGATGACCGACCGCTCAGTAGCGGCTATTATAAGTCTCAAGAGAGTTATGACATCTGAATATTTCTCCCTCGACCGTTATTATATTTTCTGACTCATTAATCAACGGTCATCGGCTGCTTTCAGTCCGCAAAACGACGATATTCGACCATTTGGTCACCAGTATCCTGTATTTTCAAGTTATCTCATCGCCTAACAATCATCGTCGTATGATTTAATTTCAGGATCATCATCTCCGGCTCCTCAGCCGTCATCTCCGGCTTCTAAGCCGTCATCATTGGCTTCTCAGCCGTCATCTCCGGCTTCTCAGCCGTCATCTCCGGCTTCTCAGCTGTCATCATCGGCTTCTCAGCCTTCACCTCCGGCTCCTCAGCCGTCAGCTCCGGCTTCTCAGCCGTCATCATCGTCTTCTCAGCCTTCACCGTCGGCTCCTCAGCCGTCAGCTCTGACTTCTCAGCCGTCATCATCGGCTTCTCATCCTTCACACCTCCAGCTCCTCAGCCGGCACCTCCGGCTTCTCAGCCGACGCTTCTGGCCTCACAAAGCCAAATGCTCTCGGCTTTTCAGCTGATGTCGTAAGTACTTATTTTCACCAATGATTTCATATTGGACTAATTAGGTATGATATTTGTAGGCGCACGGGACACAAGGATTCCGCTTGGCACTAAATGTCGGAGATTCATACAGGTCTGAAGGACGTAAGGATCAACCTAGCGTCAACCTCCTGGCGCATTCCCAGTTCGGGCGAACTCCTCGGCAAGTGCATCCCCACTTGGTAAATTCAGGCCACTCATTGCTTGAACCACATGGCGACTGAGCTCGCCCGGGTTGTCGACCCAGGTCGACATCCTCGACCCCTTCTTTTAGACCGGAATCAATATCCAAAGCTCAGGAAAACCGGTTGCCAGTATACCGCTCTACCCACTTTGCATGCCTACTCAGGTAGATTGGCTTGGACTTTGCCCACTTAGTCTAGGTCAGAGCTGACTGTTTTTCTAACTTCGAAGTCCGAACTACGTTCACACTACGAAGATGGGAGACCGATGATATAGGGGGATTTTCTCCTATAGACACATGGCCAGAAAGTCCGAGAGTGGATCGTCTGGCCTGACCCGACTGAACCGAGCCCTCGGTCTAACCATCGTCAAACTTGGTCAGACCCAGTGAACCAGGGTCAACCCCGACCAACCCCGACCGAACCCATCCTGAATGATTCCCCATCTCCCCACGAGGGCATGGGCGCAAACCGTTCGTGAATCGGAGCTAAAACGAGCTCAAACGGGCCTCCCGAAGTTTTCAATGCAAAACCACTCCGGAACCCTGCCCGAGTTTCTTGCCCGGGATCCTTGCCCGGGCTGCTTGCCCAGGCTTCTTGCTCAGGATCCTTGCCCGGGCTGCTTGCTCGGCACCCTTGCCCGGACTGCTTTCTCGGCCTTCTCTCTCCTCTCTTGCTTATAAATAGGCCTCCACTCCCTCATTTCTCGGGATCCAAACCTGGACTGACCACGCCTTGGCCGGAGCACCCTCCTCCCTTGCTCGGGTGACCTTCTCAGCTGCCTTGCCCGGTGGACTTGCCTAGGTTGCTTGCCCGGCCTCCTGCCTTACCCGACTCCTTACTTGCCCGGGCCATTTGCCTAGGTGCCTGCCCCTGTTTGCCTGGGCCACTTGCCCGAGGCTCTCCCGTTTGCTTGCCCGGGCTGCTTGCTTGGGTACCTTGACCGGGTGCCCTGCCCGGGCCACCCACCTACCGTGCCTGGTTACCCTTCCAGGGCCACCCACCTGCCATGCCCGGGCCACCCAATGCCACTTCCTGACTACTCTCGCCCTCTTGACCAACCCCGCCAGACTACTCTCTCTCTCACTCATTCCTGCATCTTCGCATCTCCTGGTTCTCCTCGCACGTAGGAGCTACCGGTCATTTTGGACACTAGCTGACTTAAGCATCAGAGCGGTCTCTCCGGGGTCACACCCTGGGGTACTCTTTGACCTGTTTGCTCATCCATCTCTGGTTCTCTCTCTTGGAGCGGGTCAGAATCACCTCTGGATCACCATTCACTCCTCCCCCAAGCCGACTGAGTCCTCTCCGCCGGCCAGAGCCGGCTCATCCCGATCGGACTGAGGCTTTGATGATCCTCTCTGGAGGGTCATAGGTGCAGACCGTCTCCAGGATTTTTCAAGGAGTATCTACTACCATAGGCTTTTCAGCCATCGTTGGATGGGCATCGTCCGTCTGTGTGAGCAAATACGGCACGACTGTATTTGACTCAGTCGGCCTAGGAGGTGGGGATTTTTCCTCCCGCCCGCTTCTTAACAAAATAGTACTAGCTTGGTCACAAGGGTTCTTTATGAGTTGAGAAGGGAGTTTTCCCGAACCTTGCCCTTGCAATGTGTTTCACTGAAGTTGCTAATTGCCTGCCTTGGGTTTCGAGGTTTTTTATGGATGCACGTGTTTCATTCTGAAATGCAACATTATCATTATGATGGTGAATAGAAGTAGTGATAAAAGATTTTACAATCTCCTCAGAAGAAGTTGAGCTAGTCCTGGCTTGTGGTTGTGTCTGCATCTTGTAAGGCTGTTGTTGTGGGCTAGACGGTGTGGAGTGTTGCCGTTGATGATTTTGTGAACCACCGTCTCGTTGTTGGTTCTTATTGGGGTTACTCCAACGAAGGTTGGGATTGCGATGTATGTAATGTGAATTCTTGGCATCCCACTTCCATTGACCTTGGTCAGTGTAACCCCCCACAGCGTTTGCTTCTTGAGTTGGATCATCGCCTTGGAACGAGGGGCATGCGTCTGTGGCATAAGCTTGGCTGAGGTAGACGTCGCAAGCCTTGACTTATGGTACCTGACCAGCAGCCATTTGTCTATCAAGAGAGGTAAGTTTTGTAATAGATTGTTCAATATTAGTCCCAACAGTTACCTCATTAACCCTCGTAGTTAGGTTATTTTGTCTAACTCCAAATTGATGTATATTGGCTGCCATGAAAGAGATAAGATCTTCAGCCTCACGAACAGTTTTATTAACCATTGCCCCATTCGATGCAGTGTCAATAAAAAATCAGTCAGTCGGGCACAAGCCTTTATAAAAACAAATCATCAAAAGATTTTCACTGATTTGATGGTTAGGGCAGCTAGCACACAATTGCTTAAACCGTTCCCAATATTCATGAAAAGTTTCCCCGTGTTGTTGCTGAATGCCGCAAATTTCTCTACGTACGGATGCAACATGAGTGGAAGGGAAATAACGTTCAAGGAAAAGGTTCTACATCTGGTCCCATGTGGTAATGGAGCCAGACGGTAAACAGAAAAGTCAATCCTTGGACGTCTCCTGCAAGGAGAATGGAAATTCCCTTAATTTGACTTACTCTGGTGTTAACCTTGGGGTTTTACAGTTTGAGCAGACCATGTGGAATTCCTTGAGATGTTTATATGAATCATCCCCACTTTTGCCATGAAACTTTGGGAGCATATGAATGAAGCCAGAGTTGAATTCATACTCAATGTTTGCTGCTGGGTTTTGAATGCAGAATGGTTGAATAATCATTGTGGGCTGTGCTAACTCCTTTAGGGTGAGGGGTTGGACAGGTTGGTTATTACCAGCATTGCCAGCGTTGACAGCATTATTGCCTTGGTTCATAGGGGGAACGACAATTTCATTATTTTGGTTTTGAAGGAGGTTCTGAGCTAGAGGGTTCTCCAGAGGTGGAATCAATCCATTTTGACCAGGGACAGCCATACCTACAACAACAAGTGAGTCAAGGCCTTTGGGTTTAGACGAATTTTTGGGCGGTGGAATATGATCAAAGATGAGACCAAGGTCAAGGTCTTTAATTTAATCAACATCAGACTCCTTGAGTTCATCAAAACTTGGTTGCTGTGCCAGGATTGCTTTCTTTCTATATCGTGTTGTTGGCCCAACAAAGTTCATGTACCACAGCTACTAGCAATATTAGCAAAATGAACTACTAAAAGGCACAAAAATACAGATGAACAAAAACAAGTTCCTCGGCAACGGTGCCAAAATTTGATCGAGAAAAACTGTCGTTAGGGTCTAGATCAATTTGGAAATGAAGAGAAATACCCAAGCTAGGATGATATTACTCAAGATTAAATTAAGTAAAGGATGAGTAAGGTGTCGAACCCATAGAGAACTATAGTAATTATTAAATCTTGTGCAAAAATATACTAATTAGTCAATCGAATAATTAACCAATAAATCAATCGTGGAATGGGTGGAACGAATGCTGAAAATGAAATGAAAGCAAACAAACAAACAAACAAACAAGCACAAGAATTCAGAGGTGGAACACGTCTGGTAGATCACCAAAACGTGATAAATACAATCACAGCTGAAATGAGAAACGGTAGACGTGGGAACAGGACAAAGTCAATAACCCGTCTGACTAATTGACTTAGAGAAATTAATCACTTTAGAACGCCTGATTATCTTGACTTAGACAAACGCTGGATTCGGGCACTAGAGAAAGGGGTCGATCCCACAGAGAACTATAGTAGTTATTAAATCTTATGCAAAAATATACCAATTAGTGAATCAAATAATTAACCAATAAATCAATCGTGGAATGGGTGGAACGAATGGTGAAAATGAAATGAAAGCAAACAAACAAACAAACAAGCACAAGAATTCAAACATGGAACACGTCTGGTAGATCACCAAAAGGTGATAAATATAATCACAGCTGAAATGAGAAACAACAGATGCGAGAACAAAACAAA
Organism: Dionaea muscipula; assembly: GCA_028571145.1. Lineage (NCBI taxonomy): Eukaryota > Viridiplantae > Streptophyta > Magnoliopsida > Caryophyllales > Droseraceae > Dionaea > Dionaea muscipula. Next base: position 11,051 of record JAOWBR010169476.1, read on the forward strand.
GTCAGTAACCCGTCTGACTAAATGACTAAAGAGATAAAGCACTTCAGAACGTTTGACTATCTTGATTTAGGCAAACGCTGGATTGGGGCACCAAAACGAAATACCTAACGAATCACACAAGTGGTTGACTGAGGAAAAGGTCACCTCAAATCAATTCTACTTTTCCTATGAGAGCAAAGGTTGTTAATCTTCACCTCTACTGATTGCAGAGAACAAGATTCAAATCAAGAAAATATAAATCGAAACAGTGACAAATTGATCAATCTTAGAATGTCTAAGATGAAAGCTTCTGCTTACCAAGAAACCTTAGTTATCGGTACCTGATGTAGCCGTGAAAATGGCTACATTGTCTTACCTTTTACTTATGCTAAGTCCCACGTTTTATCTTATTTTGGTGTGATCTATGCCTCTTTTCTAGTATTTCTCAGGTTTTATATCATGGGAGGAATCTAGGC
>JAOWBR010169509.1:0-20596 GCA_028571145.1 Dionaea muscipula
TCTACGCATCCACCGTTCGGATCGTCTCAAAACATTCTAGAAAAAAGTAGCGTGTAAAAGTGACGTGTAAAAACAACAGCAGTATAACCGCTATGATATATATATATATTTATTTATTTATTTATATATCATATCGCTCGTGACTTAGATGTTTCCGGGGTCGAGACTAGAGTGGCTGGAGGTGTTCGAGAGGGGCTCTCGGGAGGGCAGCAACGAGGACGTGGAGGGTGCCGAGGGCGAGGAGGGGCACGTGGCCACGATCGATCTTAGTTCTCCATGTCTTCCTTATTTGGTTTTGATTATTGTTGATCTTGTTTTGATTGATCTTTATTTGTGCCTGTTATGTGTGATTCCTTACCTTCCTAACGAATTGTGCTAGGAGCTTAGGTGGCCCAGATTCAGGCGGGTCGTATCTTAGTTCTCCACGATCGATCTTAGTTCTCCATGTCTTCCTTATTTTGGACATATCTTAGTTCTCCACGATCGATCTTAGTTCTCCATGTCATATCGATTTTTTTTAGATAAGCGGGTGTCCCTTCATGCGGGGTGTGCATGTTGTCCATGGTTGGGGCGGGGTTCATGCCAAGTTTTTGGTGATTCATGACCTTTTGACAGTTTGGTCAGTTTAGGGGTAGTCACAAGATATCTCTTGTAACAGTGTTACTTTTGACGTTTTTTATACTCACGAAAAAAACATCCAAATTCTATACCTCAACTTTGTCCTTGTTAAGAAGAATACTGAAATAGCTACATGGTCATTTATCAACACCTCATCGTCTTCCCCCTTAATGCACTTGACTGCCCTAAAGTCCCTAGCCCTCTTATCTCTTGCTCTTGCTATTCTGTAAATATTTTCTCATCCCCTTTGGTCCTAAATTTTACATAAAACTCATCTCTAACTTTCCTAACAGTCTTTAGAGAATCGCTCTAAATCGTCTAACCGACATTCTTGCCATTGTTTAAAACATTCTCTCTTAAAATTAATCACTTTTTGGACCTCTTCATCCCACCACCACTGCTCTACTTTACCCACACTTCCGCCCTTAGATTCTTTAAGTAATTCTCTCGTTATCTCAGTAATACCATCTGTTATCTGATTCTATTCCACGATGTCATCCACACCTTACAACTTTCCTCGTCTGCCTTAGTTGTACTACTAGAGCGATTAGAAACATGATGTCTCTCACCATCATATCCAACGCCACCATAAAAAAAGTCTAAATGATTCATGCAAAAGGATTGACAAGCAGTAGTGTATAGACTGTTGACTACCTAACACGCACCGCTCCTTACTAGCGTGTAACCACTATTTCTGAGCTGACGATCGGCAACGTGGGGGACAAGTCCCTTCAACACAAGCATAAAAAAGGGGGTACTTACAGAAACAAGCAAGACAGGGTAACAACAAAAAGCAAGAGACAAGAGACACACAAGCTAAATACCTACTTAGGGGAATCTTTTTAAGGGAGAACATCTACATGTTGTGATACTCCACAACAAAATGGTATAACTGAGAGAAAAACCCATCATTTACTTGAAGTGAATAGATATGTTTTCTAAGAATATTCCCAAATACTTATGGGGTGATACAATCTTAACCACCTACTACTTAATTAATTGTATGCCTACCTATGTTTTTCAAAACTTGTTTTCCTCTTAATAGAATTGCTTCAAATCTGCCTTTATAGGTTTTCTAGTGTATTCACTTTTGTTCACATCCCAAGTCTACGCTTGATCCTAAAGGTGAAAAGTGTGTTTTTTTAGGGTATGCTGCAAATAAATAGAGTTATATATGTTACAACCCACACAAAAAAAAAAATGCAAGCGAGTATGCACATTGTCTTTCTAGAAAACCAAGCTTACTTCAGCCAAAATCATCTTCGAGGGGAGTATGAGAGAAATGAAGATCAGTTTCGGCACACAATAACACCTTTGCCTAATCCATATTTCTCAAAACATTATACCTCAAATCAAACTCCTGAAACTGAAACTATACCTTTGAACAGTGAAAAAAACAGAAAATCCTTATCTTGAGGATCAAACACTATTGTAACACAAATAGGGGGAGAAATACTACCGAAAAATGCACCTACAGCTCCATGTGTATACTCCAATGATATCATCAGAATAGTAAAGAGCAGCCTGCAAATCCTATACATTCCCAATCATTGCTCTTGAGAACTGATTCTTTACAAGTTCCAGGTAATATTCCTACTCCAGTTTCTTCCAGCAATATTTTTCCAAATTTGGATCTTCCTATAGCTCTTAGGATAGGAAAGGCTCTAGAACTTGTACCAAACACCCAATTGCTAAATAACTATCCTACCATAGATTATCCGTAAACATAGAGCCTTTACCTCTAAAATCTCAAATCTATCTATTCCAAGAAATATTCAGGAAGCACGGGGCCCACCTGGATTGGAAACCAGCAGTTTTAGAAGAGATGAATGCGCTTCTGAACAATGACACTTGGAAATTGTTGATTTGCCAGAAGTGAAAAATACAGTAGGATGTAAGTAGGTGTTGACAATCAAGTTCAATGCTAATGGAAGTGTGGAAAGATACAAAGGAAGATTTGTGGCAAAAGGTTTTACACAATCCTATAGTATTGACTATCAGGAGACCTTCGCACCAGTGGATAAAATAAATTCTATATGAGTCCAACTTCATTAGTTGTTCACTATGACTAGCGCTTAAACCAGTTAGATTGAACGGGAAGCCAGAAGAAGAGGTATTCATGGACCTGCCACCTAGTTTTGAGGAAAAACATGGGAGTGATAATAAAGTATGTAGATTGAAGAAAGGTCTACACGGGTTCAAGCAGCTTCCAAGGGCATGGTTTGAACATTTTGAAAAGGTTGTACAAGGTTTGGGTTACTATCTACACGGACTCAAGCAGCCTCCAACAACTTGTGGGAAGAATTATATATATCTCACACACACGTCCTAACATTGCCATTGCAGTAGGTGTCATTAGCCAATTTATGCATGCTACTGGGCAAGAACACTTTGATGCTGCATATAGGGTTCTTAGGTACCTAGAAGGCAATCCAGGAAAGGGTTTACTGGGTCATTTGCAAGTGGAAGCCTACACAGACGCAGATTGGGCTGGAAACAAAACAGACAGAAGGTCTACATCTGGTTACTACACATTTGTTGGAGGCAACCTGGTCACATGGAGGGGTAAAAAAGCAAAATGTGGTGGCAAGAAGCATTGCAGAAACAAAGTATAGGGCAGTGGCTGTTGGGATTTGTGAAGTCTTATGGAAAAAAAGATTACTGGAGGAACTAAAGGTGGAAGCTACTCTACCTGTTTAGTGTGACAACAAGGTTGCCATATCTATTGCTCATAATCCAGTACTCCATCAAAAAACTAAACATGTTGAAATTGACAAACACTTTATCAAGAAAAAATTGGATAATGGTCTCATTTGCACATTCTATGTTTCCACGAATGAACAAGTTGCTAATATATTAACCAAAGGGCTGCAAAAAAAGCAATCTGAAGACTTAACGGAAGACATCTTTAGATCGGCTTGAGGGGGAGTGTTAAACAATCTGGAATTGTTGATCAAATCTTTAAGAATTTGGTTAAATCTATCTATGATAGCAGTATATTTTATGAGCAAATCCTACCTTTAAAGGTATGGCTATCATTAGCAGTTTATCTTCTTTCTGATTTTATTATAAATACTATTAAGAATACTTTTATACATATCTATTGAATGTGGATCATATGATTTTGATTCTTCTCCTATTGCTAACTGATCGGAAGATAAGATCAACAGACAAGTAGTCACGATCTATGATATTCGAGATCACAGATTGTTTAGGGACTCAACTGCTGGGTCCAGGACATCCCATTTAGGGGTTGCCATTTCACGTGGACAAATCATACGATATGGTGCAAACTGGATAGAGTTTTGGGCATCCCGACATGGTTTGAGCTTGAGCTTTCAACTGGAGTCACTTTCTTGCCACCTGGTTCCATATCTGATCACTCGCTGCTGATATTGATACAAATTATAGATCAGCCCTTAGTGGGTAAACGACCATTATCCATGATCAGTTTCAGAATTTTGTCAAGAATAGACGGAACAAAGCGATGGAAGGATGCAATATGTTCAGATTATACAAGAAACAACATACTAGCAAGACTTCAAAAGCCTTAACATGAGATGTAATTCTTATATTTCTACTAGAGTTACAGCAGCAAAGGGTGAGGTTGGGGCGGCTCTTCAGCTCTCCAGGCCCAACCGAATTATCACCAATGCAAAGGCCCAATATGCACAAACCAAGGTTATCACTGGAAGACTGGCAGAGGTAGAGAGTGTAGACATCAGCTGTATGTTCTTTAGATATGTCTATTGCATAAGGGTATATACGTCTTTCTATGTTTTCTCTATTCTATTTGTATCCAGTATATATATAGGTATCTCTACCAAGGAAATAGAGATGGAAATTGAGAAAAATATTTTTTCCTCATTTTCCTCATGGTATCAAAGCCGAGAATCCTAGTTTTTTACCGTTCTTTGAACTTCCAAAGTCGCCGCCACTGCAAATCTGAAATCTGAATTGCCACTGCCACTGGAAATCTGCAAATTGAATTGCCGAGCAACCCCTTGATCTGCTTGAATCTGCATCTCTGTATTTTGAATCCTCAATATGTCGACCGAATCTACTCTTGCGACCACCACCGCTTCGTCAACCCCACAGCTTGAACCTGGTGCTTTGTCAAGCCCACTGCCACCAGTCTTCATCACTCAAGACAATGCCCCATTCCCTATGGGCATCGTCCTCAATGACTCCAATTACCCGCTTTGGTCTCAGGTGATGGAGATGAGGATTAGTGCCCGAAACAAATTTGGGTATCTCGATGGTTCTATTGCACAGTCGCCACAAGGGGATACTGCATATGTGAATTGGGAGAACAACTGTGTGAAGAGTTGGTTGATTGATGCTATGAGTCCAGCCTTGATGCAACGATTTATCCGATTGCCGACAGCTGCTGCGATATGGGAAGCCGTCTCCAAGACGTTCTATGATGGTTCGGACGAAACTCAGCTGTTCGAGTTGAATCGTCGCTCTTTCTCTACAAAGCAGGATGGTCGGCCTCTTTCCACATATTACAATGATCTTGTGGCGATATTTCAAGAGATTGATGCACAATCGGTGTCCACGGAGGCTACTGTCACTGGTGTGATTGTCTCAAATTCTGCCTTTGGTTGCTTGCGAGTTCATATTTTCCTGGTCGGGCTTGATGCAGAGCTGAGCCCTGTCTGTGGTGAAATCTTGCGTAAAGAGCCTCCTCTTGACCTGGAAGCTGCGTATGCCAATGTTCGTAAGGTGCAACTCTAGCGCCATACTATGGTTTCTTCTCCTCTCATCCGATGGACACGCACTAGTGGCTAGCAAATCTCACTCTAATCCTGAATCTAGTAGTGCAGCTGAGAAAACAGGTAAGGTGCATACTCGACATTGTACAAACTGTGGTGAGAATGGCCATACCAAGGAACGTTGCTTCGAACTTATTGGGTACTCGGAATGGTGAGATTTTTTAAAGAAGCCTCGCCGCCGCCACGCGAAGTCTTCTATCGGGGCAGATTGTACTGGAAGTAATGGTCGTGCATCTCCTGCAGTGGCAAGTGTAGCACAATGAGGTATATGTGATCCTTCCACTTGTTTTTCTGCACATTCTTCGAATACCACATGGATAATAGATACAGGCACATCTGACCATATGAAAAACGGCTTAAAATATTTGGAGTGTCTCAATCCCCTTCCCAGTCTTGTATAACTACGGCCACAGGCCGCGCTACCCTAGTCACCCATGAAGGTAGCGTTGCTTTGTCTGATGCGCTACATTTAGAGTCTATGCTTCTCGTTCCCTCTCTTGCATGCAACTAGAGGTGTCAAATGGGTTGGTACCGGCACGGGCATGCCACATAATAGTACGTTCGACAGAGGCACGAGCACTATTTAGACACGGTCTTAGCCTAGCACGACACGACACGATTTAACTACCACGTGGCACAACACGATACATGATAATGAGCAGGCACGACACGGCACGACACGGCACGGCACGACACCAAAGTTGATGTGCCACGAGCACGGCACGGGTGCAAGTGGGTCGGGCACGACACGGGTACGACATGACCATAACCAAGTTAGGCACAGCACGAGCACAACACAAGTGCAGTTGAGCACGGCACACGAGTACGACATGAAAGGGGTCAGACACGGGTACGACATAACACGATTTTAATTGGACACAACATGACATGACATGGACACGTTACGACACGATTGTAGATAGACACAACAAAAAACGACACGGTTCTAATCAAACACGGTGCGATAAAAGGTATATAATAATACATACGATAAACAAGACTACAAGAGCTTTTCAAAGATATTTGTTCACTGTTTATTCTTCATTTATGATGTAATCAAGTCCCTCTATCCAAATAATAAAGGCTAGCAAGACTTCATTTTTTATTTATAATGACAAATTAAATAAAAAATATTCAATCAACGAAATGACATGATACAATACGATATAGTAAAATGACTCAAAACGACATGCTTAAAATACGACACAACAAGTTTAAAGCACGACATAATGCAACATGTTTAAAAAATGACATGCTTATAGCACGACACGGCATGTCACAACACGATGGAGCAAAATAGGCACATACCAGCACGACACGAGCATAACACGACACGAAAGTTGAATGGCAAGGCACGATACGAAATACCAGTAAGGAAAAAAGCACAACACGACATGATTAATCAAAAAGTTTGACACTGTCAAGACAATGAATCTGTTGCTGCCAAGGCAATGACGATATTCTGATTCTAGTGCACTCCTTGGGTTCAGCATACAGCTTGTAGATATGACCATTCATCTGCATTTAGTTGTGTTAGGATCTAAAACCATGTATTTACTGTGGTCACATTCCTAGAATATTGGGAGAAGTCACATTCACTGTATTGAAGTCACATTCACTGTATTTTGTCTTTTGGATTTTCGATTCCTCTATATAAGAGGTTGTGTATTGATCAATGAAAGACAGAGAAGCATTGGCTCTTGTTTTGCACCATCTTTGGTGATCTATGTTCTTGTTAAAATCTTGTCATCTTGTCCGTATTATTGACAGACACGGCACGGATGGGTCAGGTGCATTTGGTGAATAAAGCTACTAAAGTCTAAGATGCTGTCTGGTTATGGCATAGGAGATTGGAACACTTGTCTTTTCAGTATTTAAGCAAACTTAAACCGCACTTGTTTTCCCAAACTCCTGCTTTTACTTTTCGTTGCTCTATTTGTGAATTGGCAAAAAGCCATCGGACTACATATTTGCCTAGTTTGAAAAAATGCAGCGTTCCTTTTTTGGTTATACACTCTGATGTGTGAGGTCCGGCAAAGGTTCTTATTTGTCGGGTGCCTGCTATTTTGTTACATTTATATGCACACGTATGACATAGGTGTCGGTGATTAGGCATAAGAGTGATGTGTATGAAGTGTTTACTGAATTTCATCATATGGTTACCCATCAATACTAAAGTAGCGTTTGGGTGGTTCAATCTGATAATGATGGGGAATATGTTAACGATAGGTTTGCCCAGTTTTTTCCGCCTTCATGGCATACAGCACCAAACCTCATGTTCCGACACTCCACAACAAAATGGTTTTGCCGAACGCAAAAATCATCACCTCCTTGAAATTGTTTGTGCCTCTTTGTTTGGCATGAACGTTCCGCGATCGTATTGGGGTGAAGCAGTTCGTTCTACTGCTTATCTCATGAACCGTATTCCTTCTTGTGTCCTTAATTTTCGCACTCCTTATCAACACTTATGCTCCCTTGTGTCTGCTTTTTCCTTACCAAATCTTGAACCACGCACATTCGGGTGCACCGCTTATGTCCATATTCCCCAAACCCAGCGTGGGAATTTGAAACCTCGAGCACGTCATTGTATATTTGTTGGATATGCCAACTTTCAGAAAGGGTATCGCTGTTATGATCCTAGTACCCATCGTCTCTTTGTTACGCTTGATGTTTCTTTTCATGAGACTACTCCTTATTGTACAAGTGGGCTCCCACTTCGAGGGGAGACTTGTGGTGTTATGGGACCCATGAATACGGTTGTCGAGGATGTTTTGGGTGAGATTGAGTTTTTGGGTGATAAGCTTGATAATGTTGGCAATACTGTAGAAAGGAACACGGCTGGAGAAATGCATGGGTCGCCTATGAGGGATACCGAAAGTGTATGTGTGCATGATGAAGGGGATGTTAATGTAGAGAGACAAATAGGACAAATAGGAGAAGTAGTTGTGACTAGAGATGTTTTGTGTGGAGATGTTGGCAGAGATGTTTTGTGTGAAGATGGGCAGGATGTTGGCACTATGGCGGCAAGTCTAGAGCAGGTCACTTCCCAATCTACACCATTTGCCATTGAGTCAACTGGGTCCATTCCATCTAAGGTAATTCATTGTCCCATGTCTACTTCTCCTACTGTCAAGTCACGGTACCCACAAAGGTCAACTAAAGGTGTTCCAAAGAAAACATATGAACCTGATCTTAAGGCTAAGGCCAAGTATCCAATTGGTAACCATGTCTCCACCCATAAGTTGTCAAGGTCATATGCTTTTACTGTTAATCAATTATCCGCCGTGTCTATTCCTAGTAATGTACAGGAAGCTTTGGCGGATTAGCGGTGGGTGAAGGCCATGAATGAAGAGATGAAGGCTCTCCAGAAGAACTCAACATGGGAACTGGTACAAAGACCGAAGGGGAAGAAGATGGTTGGGTGTAAGTGGGGTTTTCACGGTAAAACTCATGGCTGATGGAAGTATTGATAGGTATAAAGTGACAATGGTGGCAAAAGGGTATACATAGAAATACGGGATAGACTATACATTTGCCCCGGTAGCTAAGATTAATACAATTCGGATTCTGTTGTCACTTATAGCTCACTTTGATTGGCCATTTCGGCAGTTTGATGTAAAAAAATACTTTTCTAAATGGGGAGCTAGAGGAGGAAGTGTGTGGATCAGCCACCAAGGGTGAAGTGTAGGTTATCTGATGAGGGGAAGGTCTGCAGGCTGTTGAAGTCCCTGTATGGGCTAAAGCAGTCTCCTAGGGCATGGTTTGGTAGATTCACAAACTCGATGAAGAAAGTTGGTTACCGACAGAGTCACTCTAACCATACCTTATTTGTGAAGCGGAGAGGTATGAAGGTTACTGCCCTCATTATCTATGTAGATGATATGGTTATTACTGACAATGAATTGCAGGAGATGGAAGCATTGCAGAAGCACATGTCAGAAGAATTTGAGATGAAAAATCTAGGCCAGTTGAAGTATTTTTAGGGAATTGAGGTAGCACGGTCCAAGCAAGGGATAACGTTGTCTCAATGAAAATATGTTCTAGATCTGTTGGCCGAAACTGGGATGCTTAATTGCAAGCCTAGTGAGACTCCTATTGAGGCAAATCATAGGCTTGGGATGTATGCAGACCAAATCCAGACAAATAGAGATTGCTATTAGCGACTGGTTGAAATATTGATCTACTTGTCACACACCAGGCCTGATATAGCCTATGCAGTGAGTGTGGTGAATAAGTTCATGCAAGCACCTAGCAAAGAGTACATGACCGCAGTCTATCAAATTTTGAGATATTTGAAGAAAGCTCCCGGAAAGGGCCTTTTGTTCGCTAGAAAGGGTACTTTGTATATCAAGGGTTATACAAACGCAGATTGGGCAGGTGACCAAACTATTAGAAGGTCGACATCTGGATACTTCACCTTCGTTGGAGGTAATCTGGTAACGTGGAGAAGTAAGAAGCAAAAGGTAGTAGCAAAATCGAGTTGCAGAAGCAGAGTTCCGTGGGATGGCTCAAGGAATGTGTGAGCTATTAAGGGTGAGACATGTTATGAAGGATTTAGGCTTTAAATATTCGAAGCCTATGGAGTTTTTTTGTGACAACAAGGCCACCATTGCTATTTGCACATAATCCAATGCAACATGACAGAACTAAACATGTTGAGGTAGATAGACACTTCATCAAGGAAAGGTTGTTGAGGTGGATAGACACTTCATCAAGGAAAGGTTGGATCAACAAGATGGTTGTTTCCCTTTTATGAGATCAGGGGATCAATTGGCATATATCCTCACGAAGGCGCTTTCCGGTAAAGACTTTAACAGCTCAATTGACAAACTTGGCATGATTGATGCGTATGCTCCAATTTGAGGGGGAGTGTAGACATGATTTAGATATGTCTAGTGCATAAGGGTATATATGTCTTTCTATGTTTTCTCTATTCTATTTGTATCCAGTATATATATAGGTATCTCTACCAAGGAATAGAGTTCGACAATGGGAAAAAATATTTTTGTCCTCATTTTCCTCAGCGAGGTGTTTCTTTGGCCCAGAAAAGCTAAAATCAATTATATCAAGAATAGTACCCGAACGATGAAATTCTTCCATGCTACAATGCGTATGAAATCCAAGTGACCACAAATTACATCTATTACTACTGAAAAAGGTACTCGGATGGACTCCACTCAAGAGGTGGCGACTGAATTTATTATACTCCGGATTGCTTGGATCATCAACGGAAGTAAAGCATGGTAACTTCGATATGATCAAGAAGGGTCGTAGTATTTCACAAGCGGAGAGCAATTTGCTTTGCATGTCAGTTACTGGAGATGAAAGTAAATCTGCTCTATGTGGAATTGGAGGTGAGAAGGCTCGAGGGCCAGACGGCTATACTGCCACTTTCTACAAAGCAGCTCTGGGGAGACTTCACCGAGGCAGTCCATCAATTTTTTACTTCTAGGAGGATACTAAAACAGATAAAATACTCCACTGATAATGATACCGAAGAAGGACAATGCACAAAAGGTGGAGGTCTACCGACCCATCGCCTGCTGTAATGTTGTGTACAAAATGATTAGTAAGATCTTGGTTACCCGACTTTCTCGTGACCTAGACTGAGTTGTTGACCATTCTCAAGCAACCTTTGTGAACAGGAGGATAATGAAGGAGAATATTTATATAGAATAGAAACTTCTAGGAAAATACTGTCGAAAACAAATCTCACCTTGATGTATGATAAAGATAGATCTGAAGAAAGGTGTAGCTTGCAGGGCTTAGGACGTTACAAATATGATGGTTTCCATGAATTTCCCAGCCTTGTTTATTACTTGGGTCATGTCGTGTGTTACATCTCCCTCTTATTCTGTTTCGATAAATAGGGAATTACATGGATATTTTGAGGGAAGGAAGGGGTTGAGGTAGGGGGATCCGATTTCTCCCTTTCCATTTGTTCTCTGCCTGGAATATCTCTCTAGGAGTTTAAATAAACTACAACACCAACTTCTCAAGTTTCATCCCAAGCGTGCTTCGTTGAATATCATTCACCTAGCCTTCACTAATCTTTACTTGTGTGACTCATTATGGACCGTCTTGCAGATTTTATGTTGTGCTCTGGACTGATTTTGAGCAATGCCAACTCAAGTATCTTCACTACCAGGATTTCTTCTTATATTTATGAGAACCTAATCGATATCACGTCTACTCCCCTGGTAGTTTACCTTAAATCATATTTAGGGGTACCGATTGCTACTAAGACTTACTACTACTATGCAGTTTTTGCTGTTTTTGGAGAGGATGACCTCTTATGTGAACGAGTGGCTTAATAAAATTCTTTCTTATGTCAGGTGACTGGAACTTATCAAAACTGTTTTACAGGGAGTTGAATGTTTTTGGTTGTCGTTATTCCCGATACTGCAGACTGTCATTGCTTCACGTTTCCTCTTTGGAGCACACATTAAGAAACCCCCAGTTTCTTGAAAGAGAATTTGTACACCGAAATCTGAGGGTGGGCTTGGTGTCCTATGCTTGGCTACTTGGAATAAGGACTGATCACATCTTGTTTATGGATCTTCCATATGAATATGAAAAAAGACACCTTGTGGGGGAAGTAGGTTGATCACTTTTATTTTAAAGGCGGCCCTGTTTGGCTATGGACCCCCGACTCCTGTGCCTCCTGACGATGAAGAAATTGCGGTTGATCCGAAATGAGTTGTTGGTTGTTGCTGGAGGGAATGAGGCATTGACTTCTAGAATGCTAGGATGGGAGCTGTGCGGTAGGTTCACTACAACGCATATAAACTGCTTACACTGTCAGGAGAAAGATTCCTTTGGGCAAAGCTAGTCTGGAGTCATTGCATCACACCAAAACTTTCATGCATATCGTGGCTGGCATTGGTGGGAGATTGAGCACGAAAGATCGGTGGCGGGGCCAAATCATAGACAACATATGTGCCCACTGCCGAGAGGCACAAGAATTTACTGCCCACTTACTCTATTTTAATAGATGTACAAAAATGACTTGGGCAACTATTCGCACATGGATGAAATTTCCTCCCCTTGTGTCACTTCCAAGGGCCACATAGTTGATAAGAAGATATTGTTGGGGTGATGGTGCTTATGCCTCTGTCAAACGACTGACTTTTTCTGCTACAGTATGTTATATTGTTGGTGTTCAATGTGAAAGCCATCGTTAGCAAAATCAAAATATATGTATTCACTACGATGTATTTATTTTTATCCTGATTTAATGCCCATTTTATAATCTCCTTTCATTTGACCTCACGTAGATTATAAGTTTGTGAAAGGCTATGATATTGCCCTTGGACCTGTCCAAGAGTTGATACCCCGAAATGTAATCTTGTGAATATAATATTTTTTACCTTTCCAAAAAAAGTAAATGGCACAACACGTCATTACCAATGAACTTATCTCCTAACAGTACTAGCAGCTTACCTTGAACAGCTGTTCTAGACAAATGCAAAACACAAAGCCTTTCAAGGTTTTACTTTTTCCCTTTATCTTCCTATCCTTGTTATCATCAAGGGCTTTTTTCAAACTGTTTACCATCTAATAACCACACACTCATTGAAAGCAATAAACAAGTGAAGAGCATTTAAGGTCAGGAGCACATGAGAAAAGGCAACTTTTACAGGATTTGGTTGATAGAAAGGGGAGGAAGAAATACCTTTTCCTTGACAACGGGAACATTCAACTTTGCCACTTCCATTGCAGACTACACATGGAGGTTCTGGTGCCTTTCTTTTCCATTTTTTCACATTTGCCTGAAAGAAACATCAAGCAACCATAGGTTCAAGCGGGAGATGTTTGGTGTATTTTTTATCCCTTAGATGCTTCATCAAAGAAACTAACGAAACGGATGTCTAAGTAGTTTACTTCTTATAGATTTACACCCTAAGACAAGTATAGGGAAAAAGAACCCCTAGGTAAAGTATTCCGCATGAGAGATGGAAATAATTACTTCAAAAAAAAAAATGAGGTCATTCCATCCGGAGATTTGTGTGAACACTCAAAAGGACAGTCAATTGGTCGAAGTGGTCATGGGACGAACTTTCTTGGCTTCTAGTGGTCATGGGACGAAATCATGTTAACTAACATGCATAGTCAGTTAAAACATTTCGTGCACATCCACCTTCAATTAAAAAAGAAGATGGTGGTGAAGATTGTCCCCTATCAGTGTGTCAAATCATCCATGACCAAACTGTGTGGCTAGAAACAAATGCAATGGTGAGCTTACATGCCTTGCATAAGCAAAAACATTTGAAATCATTATTGGATTTCCTGCCAAACCTAGTGTGATTTCCGGCATGTAGCTATCAGGTAAAGAAACCTACGGTAGACACTATATCCCAAGATGTCAACATAACTCTGATCTTAACATTTTCACTTAGAACTTGGAATTGGATCCAAGGGATTGGAATTGGGCCCCAATTCAGAGGGCCATCTGTTAGCTTTGCAACTCCAATCTAGTCCAAGGTCAAAAATGTCAATTGTGAGTTCCTGGGATACCAGCCACATCAAACACTCACCCCACACTGCCCCTCTTCCCACCCGCCTAAAGCTCCCACAAGCGGAGTGCAAGAATCAAACCTGGGTTCAGAAATCTGGCCTTCCAAAGCAATAGCAGCCACTTTTTGCCTCCTCAAAAGGTCATCCCACCCTGCAACCACCTCTTTCAAGAATGCCAATTTCCACCCCCCTTGAAGGAAGCTGAATATTGCCTCATCAAAGGAGGCGACAGTGTAAGAGCTGCTGTTTTGGAGCAGGCTAAAAACAGCCTCTTCCACATAGAGGAATGCCAGGTTTAGCTGCCTCAGGCAGTAGAGGACTCATCCCATACCACCTCTCGGGACAATGACATCAGATTTGACCTTATCGTTGTGCCTTCAGCAAGAAAGGGGTAAGGTGGTCGGCCAGGGGAGGGGTTGGCTAGCCAAAAAGATTTCTGCGGATATTCCCAATTATAAATTGTAATTCTTAGTACATGCAAACATGATATTGTTGATTCTAATTTCTCAATTCCAATTCAAAAGCTCCAATTCCAAATCGGACCCTCACATCTATTTTCCTTGAAATTCTTTCAAGCATGAGCACCTAGGGGCCCCAAAAAGAAGAAATGATTGAGGGGTGTCAGGAAGCATTTAGAGGTTGTCAATATCCAATTCTTTATTTGGTTGCAGTAAGAATAAGATTTAAAATCAAGGTAATGTAGAACAAATCCTTGACAAACGGACTGATCTTAAGAATGCCTTAGGAAGCTCTCGCGACCAAGGAATCTTGATTGTCGATACCTAACTGAGAAAGCATCGAGTTGAAGACCACAATCAAGCAGCAATACCCTCTTTCGTCTTTCAAGTCAAGAAAGGCACACAAAAGTAGATACAAGGCAAACTAGACAAGCTAAAACAGAACTAAAGAACTAAAGTGAATTAGACATAAATTCTTTGAAGATCAAAGAATCACAGTCTAATGAATTAGAAACTTTTTTTTTATCAAGAGGTAAATATGTATAAAGAAGCTATGCAGATTACAATCTAATATGAATCATGAGTCATGGCTTGAACAATCTCAAGCATGAACTCAAAGAAGGATCTTAGGGAAATGCAACTATACAACAGTCAGTTCCAAAATCTAGAGTGAGAACTCTATCATGTGTAAAAATTGGTAAAAAAACAAAAAGAAGAGGGCATGACATGGGTCACAAGTGAGGAAAAAGATAATACATGATGAGAAAAACATGCATTTTAATCTTCCTAACTAAATTATCCTGGTTTGCCACCTTCCCTTCGAACTACCTGGCATTCCTAACCATCCAAATGTGATACACAGAGGTAGCAAAAGCAATACGCTTTGCCTTGGCCTGTCATCCGGTTCCTTTGGCCTCCTTGATGAGCCATTTGACTGCACTACTAATGGTAGACATAGATTTTCTCAAATTCAGCCAGACTCTAATCTTGTTCCACATAGAAGCAGAGAAAGAACAAGCAAAGAAGAGATGATGAACGGATTCAGGAAACAAACCACAAAGGGGACAAATGGTGTTTGTTTGATAAAAAAAACGTCTGTCCTTGGTGTGCACTTTTCCCCTAACTGCAAGCCACAAAATAAATGAATGCTTGGGGATGATACAGTTGTTCCACACAACTTTTGGCCAAGGATGCTTTGTGCCAGTGTTCCAAAAGAAATCATAAGCCTTGCGTATGCAGAGTTTATCACAAGTGCCCCAATGTTGCAGTTTGAGCTCTACCAATGCCATAGACCCAGAGTCATTCAGGATGGGAGCCTTAATCACAAACAGTCTCTTCATCAATGAGGAAAACTCGGGCTTTGGTGACTGATCCCAAATTGGATTCCCGTGCAAGTAAACATGATCGATCCATCTTACCCACAATGATTCTTTTCTGTTCTGTAAGTCCCACAGTTTGCTAGTAAGGAGTGCCAAGTTCCAATGATCCAAGCTAAGGATGCCAAGGCCCCCTTCATCTTTAGGGAGGCAGAGATCCTTCCAAGCCACAAGTGGCATCTTGGCTTGTCCTCCCCATAGGAAGGCTCTACACAATTGAGTAATCCAATGGTTAACAGCGGCAGATATGGGAAAAATTGAAAGTCAAAAGCATTTGATCCCTTGAATGACTGACTTAAGAAGTTCAAGTCGTCTCGCATATGATAATGTCTTCCCCAACCATGCATTCAAATAAGAGGCAATGTTGTTCAAGAGCGGGAGATAATGAACAACATTCAATCTGGATGTTGTCAAGGGGGCTCCAAGATATCTGAAAGGGAGAGTTCCCTGCTCAAAGCTTGTGATCTGTAGCAAAGATGCCAAGACTTCCTCTTTGATGCCTGCAACAAACAAGCAAGACTTGGCTACATTTGCTCTAAGCCCAGAACAGTCACTAAAGTGTTGCAAACTCATGAGTTGTGAAACAGAGCCAGTATCACCCCTAGCAAATAAGATCAGATCATCAGCAAAGGCTAGATGGGTGATGCCAAGGGCCTTACATTGAGGGTGAAATCTAAAAAGTGGGTGACTCACAAGATGTTACGTGCCTGTGATTGGAAGCGCATAACAGTTGGATCTGTGGTGAAAGGAGAAGAAATTATGAGAATAGAAAAATAGGGGTGCGAGATCAGAGGAAGGGGGAAAGAAACAGACGAGTTAGAAAAGGAAAAAGATAACAGGATAGGAAAAGTTGTTCATTCATCAGCATGCCTAGTTCCATGGAAATTACAAATATTAATACTACTGCAACTAGTAATAAAATATGAAAGTCTAGTACAGAATATATTCTACTACTGTTTTATTGGAATATCTACTAATGATTTCCTTATTTGATTTCCATGTTGATTGTAATTAATTCTTCTTGCAAATCCCAGCCACTTTTGGTATTCTGGAGATATTTCCTTCTATATTGTATCCTGGAGATATTTTCTTCCATATTAGATCGCAACATTTCCCCCCTCTCGATAATGTCCTTGTCCCCAAGGGCAAATGGAGAAACTGCAGAAGCAATTGCACTATCCAATATAATATCAACAAGGCCACCTGGATCAAACGGAGGACCGATCGGGTTTTCATTTATCACGAACTCAAACGTGAGCAACATTACAAGATCAAACAACCCATTAGAAATTTTCTCTCTTAAACATTTCAGCGAACGTCTTCTGAGCAAGATCCGAAATATCCATACTTAAATCAACATTAATTTTAAATTCATGACCATCATCAACAACATTAGCAAGCCTTAATCTAGCTGATTGGGAACCTGGGTTGGAAGAGAACTTTGGGCTGAGACGAATCTATGGGGAGTGAGAGGGATCCAACTCCGAGGTGCGGAACAGTAGACTTGAATCCACTGGCCTGGAACCCACTGAGCTTGAATCTGAGGGACGAGCAGTGAGTTGTGGAAGGACTAAAGCAAATTGAGCCGGTGGTTCATAAGACTATGGTTCTTGGGCCGATGAGAGACCATGCGGTGTCGATGGGTGACGGCCAACGGCGGGGCAAGGGCCTCCATACCCTTGTTGTTATGAACAACCCATGATGAAATATTAATAAAGTCAATATCCATTCGACGGCAATCATCATAGATGAATCTTCCATCAAAAGCTCCTATGGCACGATTGGCATCTTCATAACAAAAAAACTATACTAAAGCAGAACATTTTTTATATCGAAAGATTCCCTTAATAGGTCCATACGGGAAAATACCTTATGAAGCACCTCCGTTGTGATTGGACAAATCTCATTAACAATACCGACGCTAAGAAGTCTATTATCTGATTCTTCAACAGACATAGTATAGAAACTGTCGTTAAGCAACTCGATCAGTCGCTGACTTATGGTGGCCAGCTTTTGTTCGACTAGAGCTCTCATGGTATTAATTTGAAAATTGAGCATTGTGAAGAAGATGATTTTTTTAATAGAAATTTCTAACAGGATATTTTTAGCACCAGGTCCGAGGAGAGTCGGCTCTAATACCAATTTGTTACGTGTCTGTGATTGGGAGCGCGAAATAGGTGGATCTGTGGTGAAAAGAGAAGAGATTATGAGAATAGAAGAATAGGGGTGAGGGATCATAGGAAGGGGGAAGAAACAGACGAATTAGAAGAGGGAAAAGATAACAGGATAGAGAAAGGTGTTCATTCATCAGCATACCTAGTTCCATGGAAATTATAAATATTAATACTACTACTAGTAGTAATAAAATAGGAAAATCTAGTACAGAATATATTCTGCTACTGATTTATTGAAATATCTACTAATGAATTCCTTATTTGATTTTCATGCTGATTGTAATCAATTATTCTTGCAAATCCCGACCACCTTTGGTATTCTGAGATATTTCCTTCCATATTGTATCCTGAAGATATTTCCTTCCATATTGGATCGTAACACAAGAGAGTTCAGTTTCCTAGGGAAGCATTCCATGCATAACACAAACAAGAACGGAGAACACGGACCTCCCTTGTCTGAGCCCTTTCATTCCTGCAAAATGGCCATAGGGAGAACCATTGAGTGAGAGAGAAAAAGAGGTGGTGGAGACACACTCCATGATCCAACCAATGAACTAAGGTGGGAAGTTTAGGCCAACAAGCAAGTCCCACACAAACTTCAAATTGATCGAGTCATAGGCCTTCTTGAGATCAATCTTGAGAATACATCTTGGGGAAGCTCTCTTTCTGTTATACTTTCTCAGAAGTTTCTGGACAAGAAAAATGTTCTCCACCATGCTCCTTTTACTGACAAAGGCAGCTTGAGCAGGACTCACTAAGGTCTCCAAGACCAAAGACAATCTATTTGCAAGGATCTTGGCAATGACTTTGAAAAGCACATTACAGTAGAAAATCAGTCGATAATCCTCAACTCGTCCAACATCTTTGGCTTTCGGGATCAAGGCAACAATGGTGTGATTAAGCTGCCTCAAGAGCTTGCCCAAAGTGAAGAATTCCTGGACTGTAGCAATGAAGTCCACCTTGACAATGTGCCAAGCTTTCTTGAAAAAGAGGGAGCTGATTCCATCTGGGTCAGGAGCTTTATCATTCCCAATGCTCCACAAAGCACTTTTGATTTCATTCTCGGTCACTGGAAGACACAGCATGTCCCTTTGAGCCTCATTCAACAAAGTCCCATATCTGATCACCTCAAGATCCAATGGCAGGCATGGGGAAGAGGAACCAAGAAGGTCTTTATAGAAAGACAGGAACTCCTCTGCAATCTGATCTTCACTGGAAAGAGTCTCCTTGGGAATTAAGAATGGACACAATCTGATTCCCTGCCTTGTTACGCTTGCAGATTGCATGGAAAAACTTAGTCCCTCGATCATTTGTCATCAAGTATCTGCTCTTGGCTTTCTGTAAGAAGAAGCATCTCTCAGCTGTAGCCAACTTTAGGCTTTTTGCCTTCATCTCAGCAAACTGAAGCTGAATATCTGTGTCCCATGGGTTATCATGCAACTGCTAATGCAACAAGTCGAGCTGTGTCTTGGCATTCTCAGCTCTTGCTGTGATATGAGAGAAATGAAGCTCATAGAGCTGCTTGAGTGGGCCCTTCAATGCTTTAAGTTTCCTGCAAAAATTTAACATCCTTTAGCCTTGAAAGCTATGGTTCCATGAGGTGGCCATAATCTGCAGGAAGTGATCATGATCAGTCCACATATTAAAGAACTTGAAAGGCCATTTACCTCCTCTAATTTCTTCAGAAAGGTAAACCACACAAGGGGAATGATCAAAAAGGCGCCCTGGAGAGAGGAAAGATGCACAAGCTCTAAACAGCTGGTGGCACCAGTCTGGTCCCACAAGGACCCTATCAAGCTTGCACCATGTTCTATTGTTTGTCCATGTAAAATGACAACCGGTGTAGCCAAGATCCGTAAGGCCAGTGGACCTTCTGAACTCGATCTGATCTCTAATCTCGCAATCAGTCACAAGGTTCCATTGGCTTTGTCCTCAGGGGAAGAAACATTGTTGAACTCTCCAAGCACCAACCAGGGAGAATTGATGGATTCTCCGAAAGAGGAAAGATTTTCCCAAAGTGGTCTTCTAGCCACCACAGTATGGAACCCATAAGACAAAGCTGGCCACCACGGATTTCTTGGTTCTCAAGCACAAAACATGGCAATGAACGGCTTGGGGGGGAGCATCAATCAGTGTGACGTTAACCCAGTGTGACGTTAACCCTGCTTGGGTTCCAGAGGATAAGAATCCTACCTGCTCGATGACAGAAAAAGTGGTTAACTTGCTTCCAATTGCAAAAGTTGCCTCTCAGAATTCCATGCAGCTTGTCTTCATTCAATTTAGTCTCTAGAAGTCCCATGAGATCCACTCTATGATCCCAGAGGTATTTAGTAACCTCAGAGTGCTTCAGGGGCGAATTAACGCCCCTGATGTTCCAAAAGAAAATAATCATTTGGAGGAGTGGGAGGGTTTCTTTGCCTTCTGCTTGACTCTTGAGACTTGCTTAAACTCATCTTGTATCTGTGACTTAGGCTCTTGTTGCAATGAGGGGGTCAAGGCATGGGCAACTTTGCATCTCCCCTCTTCTGTTCCTGATGAATCCTTTGGAGCAGACATGTCTTGACTAGAAGTCTCCACAGATGATCCCTTCAAAAATTGTTGGCTTTGGCTATTTGGGACTGTCGTCTGTTCATAAGTGTGCCCTCTGTTGCTCAGTTGTTGGCTCGTCACCCGGG